>JACXGI010003881.1:0-58583 GCA_016801175.1 Esox masquinongy
GAATTTTGCCCCTGGAACGTGTTTTAATACCCACTTTTTATTGAATTTACTCTTTAATATGGTCAAACATGAATTGTTTTCTATGTTTCGAGAGGAAAATTTTCTTTAACAATTAATAAACTCTATTTATGTCAGTTTTCAAGTAATATTTTGGTCTCTTTTATTTTGAAAAAAATCCTTATTTTCGTGACCCGGAAGTTATTTTTTAATGTTTCTCACAAGACGCTGATGCTCATAAGACGGTGGTGACGCTGATCTAGCTAGCAGGAGAGTAGGCGGAGATACTTTTCAGAAATCTCTTGAGCAGGACATTCAATACAGCTCGAATATTCAAGGACTTATAGCTAACTCGCCTTTACAGGAGATCAAAGCAAAGTTCATGCTCCGGATGCTGGGATGGGTAAAGATCTTTTGTCAGCCTGAATTTAGAGATCTGATCATTTTCATATGCGTTGCCAAAGTCAGATACAGTAGTGGCTAGCTAACTAGCTTAGTAGACTGTTTTTACTTTAGCTTTGTTAGCTCTGTCAACTAACTTCTAATGGTGCCTCTACGTCACCTATCTAGCTAGCTAACAAACAAACGTCAACTGTCTATTTCCAGATAAAACAACACGCTTACATTAACTAGTAGCTAGTTAGCGTGATTTTACATAGTTGTCCATGTAATTTTGTTTAATTAGCTAGCTATTACTCGTTAGTAGCTAGCCTACTACAGTACTCTTAAAGAGGTCTGCAATAAGTCTGTAAAGATTTCATTAGCCTCACCCTGAACCTAGTTACCTGAAAGTTTCATTCTAGCACCTTGTTATTTGCAAACATTGTAAAACCACATTCGCTGTCAATGGTTTAAGCTTCCTCAAACAATACAATATTTAATCTATTTTCCAGGTTTGTAATCAGCAAGCATAAGCTAACAATCGGCATATTGTAGCATAGTTGTCTTCTCCATTGGAATAGACCATTCAACTGTTGAAGCCCAACATATCTGGGCAATGCGCAAGGCACCATAATACTTCCATGAGGACACTAACAGATGGTTTTAAAAATGGACCACGGTGTTGCTGAGAGTCCAGTCATCCTTGTCATCAAGGCACCCAACCAAAAGTATGATGACCAGACCATCAACTGCTTTTTGAACTGGACAGTGGAGAAACTAAAAACCCACATTTCCCATGTATATCCAAGTAAACCGGTGAGTAAGCAGTGAGTTACGTACAGTGGCATGGCTCTTTTCAATATCAGTATCATGGCTGGTTTTCATTCCCAATAATGTCTGTTCAGATGGGATTAGAAATTACTTCAGAAATATATTGCATATATTTGAGACACTTTTTAACGTTGAATGTTTCTAGTCAGCCATATAGGACAATTTGTCCCTATACGTTCTTTAAAAAACAAGTAGACAGACGACTTGTTTTTTAAACTGCTGGTACCGTAGCCCTACTTCTATTACATTCCAGAGTTGCATTTGGATGCACGGTTACAGCCAGCGGCTAACTTTCAGGGTCATTTATACTTTGTTTACATTGTAGTTGTTTTGCAGACACTCATATCCAGAGCGAGTTTAGAGGCATGAGTGTCTGAAGTCTATGTGATGCAAGAGTATAAGTGACACAGCCTAGTCTAAGACTAATTTGAATTGAAGCCTTTGTATAAGTGGATGAGGGCTTAATCCAATTTGTAAGTAGATGGATAGACCTTTTGTTGGAGAGGAAAAAATATGTTTGCTTGAATGTAAATGATTCACTTAAGTGTACAAGGTTTATAAACAGTGCTCTGTGGTGTTCTTGACCTAATTTATTTTTCTGAACACAAGACTACAGTACTGAAGGTCTACCATTTAGTCTTAGCTAAATGTACCATCACAACATTTTCGGCACCAGCATCTTTTGTATCACTTTTTGATAATTGCTTTTCTGCAGCATAGAGATAATTGCCCTACCCTGGATATCTGTTAATTTTCAGGGCCTTTGTAGACTCTGGTAGTTGTAGACCCTGGGCAGACAGACTATAAATGGCCTGTTCTTCTGTATAAGATGGTAACTGTCAGTCACATAGAGATGAAGGCCAAAAATAAATAGAAGATCATAAAATAGTTAACAGTAGTATGGAGTGCTGTTGCATTTATTTGGTGATGCCAAGAACATTTTGTCTAATTGGACAGATATGCATTGAGTTTCATCATGCAGGGTTTTTTTTAAACGAACTAACCTGTTTGTTTAAATTTAAAAAAGCCTCTGTAGTGAAGACACAGGTCAAGCATATCTTTCCCAGTAGCCTTTTTAACATCTATAGCTAAAAGTGTGTCTGAAATGTATATTTTACAGATCGGCTGCATTGAACACAGAGACAAAAAATAGTCTGTAAGAAAACAGGGATGCCCTATTGATAAGCTTATACGGTTGATCAATTCTATCATAATTGTTTTCAGTAATGCAGTTTCTTCTGTTGCTGCAAGCCACTGCAGTAAAGTGGTTAATAAATGCACATTTTATTTTCAATATTGCCTATTATGAGACCAGAGGCTGTCATAACCTGCTGGGGCAGTAAGTGTTGCATTATGTTTCATAAATCTGGCCACTGTTCAGAAATGACTTAGATTTCAACTACTCGTAGATACAAAGTATCAGCTAGTTGAGCAGGCTTCACACTGAACCTCCTGCTATACTTGCTTCAATAATTCACCCCTCTTTCAATGGCTTGTGGTCTCTTCAAGCCATAATAGCAGGCAACTGGTCATGCCAAGCATTATTTGGGATGTTAATTGCGTAATTAAATCAGTAACCTCACTTCAGACGTATCCTATGTGGCTTTCAGTCAGTCAGCATTCAGGCTTGAAACCACCCAGTTTACAATTGACCATTGCTCTTCTGCCTGCAGCTTAGTAAAGTAAGGTGTGTGCATGTGATTAGTTCAGCCCCAAACTCTTCAGATACCATTCTGACATCAATCTGTCTGTTAACCAGCACTGGTGCAAGATAGTTTTAATAATACTGTATTTTGCCATATAAATGTCTGCCTAAATTTTGATAGATTTCCTTGGCAGAGATGTACATGCTTATAGTTAAATTCAGAATTGTCTGAAGTTACTAAGAACTCTTTCAAGCTGTTTCGATTTATACTGTACTGTGTGGAAGCACCTGCACTCAGTATCTCCTTACTCAATCTAATTTTCAACATTTTTGAAGGATACCAAAATCCCTTCCTTAAAGTCTTTTGAAAGGATACCATTTTGGTTTATATTTAAACTTTATTAAAAGGTGTAATGTAAACTCAAAAAACTTGAGCACACTACCGCTGGCATTGACATTACTCTACCAAAGCTATGACTAGCCTAATCCCTGTTTTTTTTTTACTCCTGTCAATCCAATTAAATAATCTGCCCTATATTGCTACTAGCCAGTGGTATGCATTTGGGCCGTCTGTAATTACCCTTTGAACTTTTCTAAGACTAGTTTTGAGCTGCCTTTCTCCCATGTCTCGTCCACCACAGTCTGATAGCTAAGGCTCATCTAAAGCAATTTAACTGTATTTGTTTACTTGAGTTTTTATGCTTCTCATCAATTCAAAGGGAATGTTTACTAGACTCTCACAATGAAAGAAAGCAAAGGGAATAAAGCTATAAAGTCAGTTTTAGCCTGAAACTGCTAAGCACAAGCAATGCATACGTAGGGACACAGTGACTATAATTATGAAAAACATGAAGGCAGGAAACTAGGATGAAATTAATGGTGGCCAGTCTAGACGTATTGTTCAAGACATTGTTCAAGATGTTCAGATCTTTATAGATAATAATAATCCTGTTGTTAGTTTTCAAATATCTTCATTTTCTATTGTAGTGCTCCAAAGACCAGAGGCTGGTGTATTCTGGGAAGCTCCTTTTAGACCATCTCACACTGAAAGAGGTGCTCAGAAAGGTCTGTATTCATATTTCCTATTCACACTGATGTCCTGTGTAGAGCCACCCATTTGGTCATCCTAGTTCATATTCTAAATGTTGAACTGACTTTGTCGACGCAATAGTGTGGCGGTTCTTGCTAATGGCCACCAATGACTCTTACAGCATGATGGGTACCACATGGTTCACCTGGTGTGTGCCTCACGCACCCCTCCTGGGTCCCCCAAGCTCCACAACAGCCGCAGTAACAATGCCCCTGGAGTCCCCTCGACCAGCGCCATGGTACATTGACCCAACACACCCATATCACTGCATCATGAATTGCCTCTCATTTCATCACCTAAGGGCACAGAGGGCTAGTCTGTATGTCTGTCTCTTGTCATGCCAGCTCCTTGTCACTTATTTCCTAAACAATTGCTTGACAATGAGCTGGTTGGGAGTAGACAAAATCTGGGATCAGGTTAATTTAGACCTACTGTCTCTTATTGTCTGTAAGATCTTGATTGAAATCAAATGTTTTGTGTCTGTCAAGTTGATTTGGAGGAGTAAAAAACTAAAAGGTGTTTCTCTGAATGTATGTTTTCTCAGATAAGTCAGAACCCCAGTGTCCACACCCCCATTCAGGGTGGCCAATCTGCCTCCACTGCAGAGAGCTCTGATGGGATAAGACATCGCACAGGCCCCGCCCCAGACCGTGCAGTACAGCCCACCATTATTCAAGGGTGAGCCCTTATACACCAACATCCTAATTACAACATGGTTAGTTCAGGCCACTCTGTTATGACTGGCTAAGAGTTGTACTCTCACTTCCTAATAGATTTGGGACTACTGGTGCCCAAACCCCATGAGTAGCTACTTCCTTATCTTGCAGGTACATGTTGAACCAGTTCCCTCCCAGCAACATGCCATCCTTCCCTGGGATGCAGTACAATCCTATGACATTGCTTTGGTGGCAGCAGGTGTATGCCCAGCAATACTACATGCATAAGTAAGTCTGCCGTCCCTGAACAACTCTGTCACAATATATTCAATTAACCGTGCGTTGTCATACGGTTGCTGAGATTCAGTCGTTATTCTTCTTATTTTAGGACATGTTCCGTAACTGTCTCTCTCATACACACATTTCAGTCAAATGTTGGCGGCGATGTCAGCTCAACACCTCAGGCCTGACCTGCTCTCAACCCGGCCCGGTCAGTCTGACTCTCTGACACCCCCTCCCCTGGAGGAGCGCCGTGGTGACCCCGACATCCAGATGAATGCCCAGGGAGGGGATGCGCCACTGAATGAGGAGGAACAGAACCACGATTGGCTAGACTGGGTGTACACTGTGTCGCGGGCCGCCATCTTGCTCAGCATCATCTACTTCTACTCTTCCTTTAGCCGCTTTGTCATGGTGATGGGCGCCATGTTGCTGCTATATCTGTGAGTGTACCGTTGCATGCTTAGTTTGTGTACAAGATGTACCTGCTCGCTGAGAAAGCGTGTCAGTCTATACAAATTTAAATTGAACACAAGATGTATATTATTTCTGTTAGTACCTCTGTTGCCAATATAGCTTTCATTTTCTGGTTCATTCACGTCTTTAACTCAACAAATGTTGTGAAATGCTTTTTCGGTGATTGTGTCTACAATAGGCACCAGGCAGGATGGTTCCCCTTCAACCTGGAGAATGAACTTCAACACCCTGCAGACGAGGCCCATCAGGACGAGATGGAGGCCAACCTTCATCATGACCTCCAAGAGATGGTAGGCCAACTGTAAACATTTAATTTAGCTGCTTAATGTCAGGCCAGACAACTGACAATGGATGTTGAAACCCATCCACGGAAACCTTTTGGGAACATTGGTGTGTTCAGGGAATGTTCCCATGACCAAAATAAAGGGAACCTATGTTGTTAGCTGGGTCTGTTGCCACCTTGAGTGTAATGCCTGCATCATGTTTTTAACCTTGGTTTGGAAAGTGGAATTATATAAAAGATTTCAGACTAATGTGCCATTTATTAGTTTTTTTAAATCATGTATTTGTTTATATCAGTGTTTCTCAACCCTGCTCCTGGACACCCCCGTGCCCAACATATCTGATGTAGCTCATGAAGGACTTGATAATGAGCTGATCGTTTGAATCAGCTGCGACAGAGCAGGGAGAGAAAACATGTAGGGCAGGGGGGCGCCCAGGAGCAGGGTTGAGAAACACTGCTTTAGATATTTCATTGTGACGCCTTTGGTCCTACAAAATTTACTAGACGTAGCACAGCATACATGCATCTGAGACGGGGAGAGGTCGCAGGTGTTAAACGGTTTCCATGTAGGGCCGATTGTCTGCAGGTTTTAGCTTGTACCTTGTACTTGATTGATTAATTAGGTCACTAATTTCTTAGTATTTTGCCCCTGGTTGTTTAGGACATAATTGGGCACCAATTGAAAGGAAAAACAGACTAGGCCCTCCATGGAATCAGTTTGATACCTGTGATATTAACTGCAGGAAAGCCCCTAACTCTTATTGTTGAGAATCAGGAAAGACACAAACTGTTTCTACTCCCTTAAAAGCCAACTTCTAGGCTGATAATGATTAGCTTTGTTACTGTAACCATTGGAATGAATGCCTAATATTATTTTTTTTTTGCGAATTTGTAAATTTTGCAAATTGTAGGGGGAGGGCGTGGTATTCCAGTTTCTGTACAATGGGTAAATTCCTGTTGCCATGTTTGACCTACACAGGAGCGGGTGATGGATGAAGGTTTGGGGGACGACGATGGGGACAGTGGAGAGGATGGACCGGAGGATCACAATGGTATTTCCCATGCTGGCTTCCTTTCCACGACTTGGTCATTTGTTGTCACGTTCTTCATGTCACTAATACCCGAGGGGCCACCTAACGCAGTCAACTGAGCCATGGGAGCCAGAACGGCACAACTGAAAAGATTGAAAACACTATCTTAGTATCCCCAGGGAATGTAGCCTGGGGTCCGGATCACAGGGCACTACAGATGAACAGAGTGGGTCACTAAGCCACGAAAACAAAAGGGCTTTAACTCGTGAACAATTGAGGCATTGTATCAACAAATATGTTGATCACAGTTGATTATCAGCATAAATTGAAACCTTCAAAATCATGAGATCCAAATGATATTATACACAACAATCTTGTGCAGAACCTGTTTTAGAATAGGAAAGTATGACTTGTAAGTCAAGTTAGACAGAACATTGATCCCTGTAAATTGTGCATAATAACATGAGCTTTAGCACCACTTGTGTGAAAAGGTTATCAGGTGTGTAATGTCTGTATACTTTTGCAAGTTGCATATTTGTTTAAACTATAAAATCAGACTAAAATTGTGAGTAATATAAACATCTAGGTCTGGCTTTGTATCCTACCCATTATCCTTGTGTTTGGCACTTAATGTGAACCCCTGTGTTTCTTTAATTGAATCATAAAAAAAATGTATAGTGCCCGTCCGTTTTGCCAGATGTGGCGGTTTCTGGCACAGTTGGGCTATTTTTAATGAGTGTGCGGGCAAACATGGGCTTTGGCGGGTTGAGTTACAGGTAGGGTTGTTATAGAGCTAATATCAACCCAAAAAGGCGCAACTTGTATGTCACAATTTGTACTTGTAGAACCTTGAGTTTGCAACTTACAGATCCTGCCTTGCAGATTTGTAAGTTGCGAACACCAACCCTAACCGCAAGCAGCAGAACATCAAGCACCACCACGCTCAGCACAGGCTCCCAAAGACTGTGAGCTCAGCCCACTGCTGTTCACCCACAACTGCGGTGCCAGGACCGAATCCAAAACATCATCAATAATTGCTGGCGTCACTACAGTGGTGGGCCTCATTACAGATGTCCCTCATCTAATTCCAGCGCCAAGGGGGCAGTCCACAACAGGGCATGCTTCGGTATACTGTGGCACGTTGCTGTGCAATGCCTCACGGACAAATACATAAAATAAAAAATAGAAATGACCATGTCGACATCCGTCTGAAACTACTGTACTTGAAACAATGTTGTGTTTACATTTGATAACGACCCAGTGGATGAACTGATGCTGTGGCTGGCTGCTGGTGATGCTGCAGAGGAGAATGAGCATGTGGATGATTCGTATGCTAATGACTGGCGTTGGCTCTGGTGGATACAGTGGGTCTGAAAGAGCTGGCGGTTCTAGTGTTGAGAGTAAAGAACATTTACCAGCACATGGCACGCAACAGACAATATTTTCTATGATTTACTTACACATACTGTAACTTGCCGTAATTTTACTTTAAAGTACATTGGAAAGAAGCAAAACGATAATCTGTGCATACATACGCCTTTGACCACAATTTTATTCTGAAATCAAGGCATGTGACTCAAAGTCTTGTTATATATATCTATATCTTGTGATATACATTTTGCGCCTTTTTGAGCTGATATTAGCTCCATAAGTTGTATTGTAAAATTTTCGTTTGGGAGCTTTTTTTCGTGGAGTCGGCGGGTGACTGGGCCGTATGCTCTCGCTAAAATCTGGCAACCCTGGTGCTCGTGCGAATCGGGTAAATGCTCGAGCATAATTGAAAACCGCAATAGCAGCAACCGTCACCATGGTTACTAAAGCTTACCTGAGTGGTAAGGTCTATTGAGTGGATGTGCTAGTTTAAAAGTTAGCTAGTTCTAATACTTCACTAAACGTTTGAATTACAAAAACCTTTCTAAAATACCTACTCAAAGTAGCCACAGTCATGGTGAAGACCCGCCGGTTACGCAAACGGGCCCACTTTTGCCGCAAAAATGATGAGGATAACGTTATTTTAAAAACAACACAAGCCACCCCCAGCGATGATAAAAACTAGTAAACGCATTGTTTCTGTAAGTCATCCCAACGAACGACCGATTCGAAAACGTTTATCTCGACTTCCATAGAAATGTGTTTTAGACAAGTCTTCTTTCGTCATAGATAATGTCGATGTTGAACTAAGAGACAATACAAACATTGGAATCGCAGTCATTCTTGGTAAGTTTCGGCTACAGTATAGTTTATAATTAATAACTGACAGTGACTGAGCATGAATGAATTAAACAAACCCTGCCCTTTTTAATTTCCTATAATTTGACAGCTGTCTCGGCCGGACTTCTACCCTACCAAGCATTTATACAGCAAGGTGCAGAAGTTTGGATGCAAAGTTATTCTATTGCAGGGATTCCCAACGTTTTTCCACCAGGTCCCCAATTTTAGATTAGATGGGTTTTTAAAAAAAATCCCCAACACTCAGTAATTAACATTAATTTCACGAGTGATGTCATATATACAGGGGGTGGTCAAAATAACGGAAATACCTTACAATATAGCAATATCAAGGATCTAATAAGGAGTAGGGCCATCTTTTGTCTTCAGAGCACCTTCATATCAATCATATTTCAGTGACTGGTTGATTCAAAGCGTTTTACATTCATTTATTTTTAAACAAAGCATCATTGTATGCAAATACTGTAATCGCTGATTGGTGCATAGTGATTGGCTATTTGCGCCACTACCATGTTCCCTCTATCAGCACCTGCATCTGCTCATCTGGTTCATCACATCAAGCAAAATGAGGTAAAACAGACAATTCAGTCAAAATGGACTGATTAATTTGCTGCTGTGTTTAGTGTACCAAAGAACACTTACAGTTAGCAAGGTTGCTAACATCAGACGCCATTATGAGTCTAAACATGCAAGCTTTCATTCAGCTTTCCCATCTAGTAGCACAGCAAGTAGAGAAAATATTGCAACATTGAAATCTTAAACTTTCCACGACAATTCTGAAAGTGGCTGCAACACTGTGTGACCTGGGAGCTAACTAGAAAAGGCAAGCCATTTATTGATGCTGAGCTTGTAAAAGTCTGTACGTTGGGAATTCTGGAAGAGCGGTATTCAGGGGATAAAAACAATGAGGACATTGTCAATAGTGTACAGCAGGTTCAATTATCCAATTCAACAGCACCACGGAGGCTGGATATTTTGTATGACGACAGTTATTCAGCATTGATTTCTGAACTTAATCTGTGGATTCCGTATCAGTTACAGTTTGACTAAAGCCTCGATCACACCTGCAGTGTCTATTCACTCTGGTACAGCGGAACTTCATTGACGCAGCAGGTGTGATTTGAGGCTTTGGTATAAGTAATAAGGCATCTCGGGTGTTTCTAGTATATTGGCAATATACCACGGCTAAGCACTGTTTCCACAATGCGTCCTGCCTAAGAACAGTTCTTAGCCATGGTATATTGGCCATTACCCAATATAACCCCCACAACCCCTCATGCCTTATTACTTACATATACCAGGGCTATCAGCCAACCAGCATTCAGGACTCATGTCTCAATGACGTATGTATACATTTTAGTGTCAGAAAGAAATTTTTCTTAACAATATATAATTAACATGTACAGACGGATGAGGAAAAAGTAGAATAAATGAGTGGAGGAAAATAAATGCAGATGCTTCCATGCAGGTGTACTGCATGATACAATTAAGCAATTAGCATCCTATCATGTTCTGTGGCATGGATAGAAATGGTGGGAAGGGCCAGTTGACCTCAATTGTGGATCAGGATGACATGGGTGTTTGACGGCAGTGTTTGTCATCAAACCCCCAAAAGACACAATATCTATAGGAAGAATGGTGTTCCATTCCTCCAGCAGAGTTCCAGAGAGTTGTTGAATGATAGCCAAGGCGCATTGAAGCTGTTCTGGCGGCTCTTGGTTGCAAAGCACCTTACAGACACGTCATGTTGGTTTTTCCTTTAATTTGTCAACTGTCTTTATATGTTATGTTCTCTAACTATGGCATTTTTCTTTTATTGTGTCCTAAAATAATTTGTGCTGAAATGTAGAAAAAGCAATCAGGTTTGGGGTGCTAAAGTTAAAAGAGCAATTTGGTGCAACAATTTGATAAAAACAGTAATTAGAAATGTTAGTAAAATCCTAATTCCCTATTAAACTGTCAAAAACTCATGCTGGCAGGATTTTGCAGGTGTCTATTTCGCTAAATGAAGTACAGCCCAATGTTTTTTTTGGTCCGATATTAAAGTGAAAAAATACCCAATATAATGTGTCGATATTTTGTTTTTTAAACCTATTTGGATAATAGACCAAATAACCAAATGCAGATCTTTTTCTATCACAGTGTGTCCGACTGTGGAAAAGAGTATTCTCTCAGATGGCGAAATTTGGCAACGAATGCAATTTTTATTATTGCAATTTGTTTTGATCAAATATCAATTTGACAGCCCTAGTATGAGTATGCTGTGCCTGAGTGTTATCCAGTTTGTAAAGTGCATCCCTCTTCAAATGTTTTAACCATTTCATATTAAGAGTATTATCGTGAGTTTAAAGGCCAATACCGATTTATCTGTTGAGGGCTAATTTTGGCCGATATTGCTAAAAAACTTAAATTCATAAGTTGCATTCTAGAGAACATAGTGTTTCAAGACATGTATTTTAACAGTTTTTAGATTTTTCAGTTTTTAAAAAACATTTGTCATTGATCCATCTATATATTTATAGTACCAGTCAAAGGTCTGAACACACCTACTCTTTCAAGGGTATTTTTCTATTTTCCACATTGTTGAATAAATGTGAAGACATCAAAACTATGAACTAACACATATGGAATCATGTAGTAAACAAAAACATGTTAAACAAATCAAAATACATTTACAGTGTAGATTCTTCAAAGTAGTCACCCAAGTAGACAGCTTTGCACACTCTTGGCATTGTCTCAACCTTGTTGTCAGGGTTGTGTAGTGGTGGAGAGAAGGAACCAGGCGCAGGCGGAGTGGCACCGAGCACATAAAGCAAACTAAATGACAAGCAAAGGTTCTAACAAACTGAAACCACTCACCACTGACTTGTACATACGGAGACAGGGAACAGTGACCGACAAGTGAGGGGAGCAGAGGAGAAACATTTAAACACATACTGATGACTTAATTGGGACCTGGTGTGAGTGACAATTGGAGACAAGACAATGAAGGAGTCTGGGGTGAGTTTGTGAACAATAGGAAACAGGGAAAAGCGGAAGATGACGGAGCTGTCCGTCACCTCACCGTCAAACTTGTGTTTACAGCTCTGGAAAAAATTAAGTGACCTCTGCAAAATTACCAGTTTCTCTGGTTTTACTATTCATAGGTATGTGTTTGAGTAAAATGAACAGTTTTGTTTTATTCTATAAACTACTGACAATAAAAATATTGTCATTTAGAGTATTTATTTGTAGAAAATAACAACTGGTCAAAATAACCAAAAAATATGCATTGTTTCAGACCTCAAATAATGCAAAGAAAACAAATTCATATTCATTTTTCAACAACAAAATACTACTGTTTTAACTTAGGAAGAGTTCAGAAATCAATATTTGGTGGAATAACCCTTTTTAATCACAGCTTTCATGCGTCTTGGCATGCTCTCCACCAGTCTGTCACATTGCTGTTGGGTGACTTTATGCCACTCCTGGCACAAAAATTCAAGTAGCTTGGCTTTGTTTGATGGCTTGTGACCATCCATCTTCCTCTTGATCAAATTCCAGATGTTTTCAATGGGGTTCAGTTCTGGAGATTGGGCTGGCCGTGACAGGGTCTTGATCTGGTGGTCCTCCATCCACACCTTGATTGACCTGGCTGGGGGGCATGGAGCATTGTCCTACTGGAAAAACAAATTCTCAAATGTTGGGGAACATTGTCAAAGTAGAAGGAAGCATGTGTTCTTCCAGGATAACCTTGTACTTGGCTTGATTAATGCGTCCTTCACAAAGACAAATCTGCCCAATTCCAGCCTTGCTGAAGCATACCCAGGTCATCACCGATCCTCCACCAAATTTCACAGTGGGTGCGAGACACTGTGGCTTGTAGGCCTGTCCAGGTCTCCGTCTAACCATTAGACGACCAGGTGTTGGGCAAAGCTGAAAATTTGACTCATCAGAGATGACCACTTTACTCCATTCCTCTACGGTCCAATCCTTATGGTCTTTTGCAAACTTCAGCCTGGCTGTTCTTTGCTTCTCATTGATGAAGGGCTTTTTTCTAGCTTTGCATGACTTCAGCCCTGCCCCTAGGAGCCTGTTTCGAACCGTCCTCGCCATACACTTCACCCCAGCTGCTGTTTGCCATTCTTTTTGTAGGTCACTTGATGTCATCCTACGGTTGTTGAGTGACATTTGAATGAGTTGACGGTCATCTCGATCAGTGGACAGTCGTTTTTGCCCTCTGCCAGTCTGTAGCTTTGTTGTCCCCAATGTCTGTTACTTAACCTTGTTCTTATGAACCGCCATCTTTGAAATTTTCAGGATGGAAGCAACCTGACACTCACTGTATCCCTCTGCCAGTAAAGCCAGAATTGAACCCTTCTTTTCCTCACTCAAAGCTTTTCTTTTCAGCTCTTTTGTTATGCTGAATAGTTATTTTTGTTTTCAAATTACCTTTGAGGTACGACTTGTACTGTTTTTGCCATCCAGCTGGTCCTATTGCAAGAGGATAGTGATGACCACAGCAGTGGTTTTTATACTTTTCCTTGTTAAATTAGATTTGGTTCAGATAATCACCTAATCAGTACCTCATTAAGTAAAATGAGGTATGCCTGTGTTGGAATTTAACAGACACTGGAATGGAATGGCTGCCATACATGTAGAGATGCTGATTTAATAAAATTAGGAGTGGTCTCTTAATTTTTTCCAGAGCTGTATGTGTCCAAACTTTTGACTGCTGGTACTGGTACATGCTGATACATCTTTCCTTTTACCCCTCAAATCAGGTAAGCCAAAGTCCCTCTTCCCTCCCAGGAAGCTCAGGCAACCCATTTTGGGGATGCCCCCATCTCGGTTGGGAATCCCTGCATGACGCCTATACTTCTTTTAGCCAGTCAGTGAGCCATTTCGTTTTTCAGACATACACTTCCATTCCTAATATGATGTCTGAATTATTGTCTGTTTAGGGTTCATCTATCATACCTCTTTGAAAATAGCAGCCAGTTTTCACACTGACTTCAGTTGAAAAAGAAATGTCTTTCCGCACGGAGATGGTAAGTGGCATGTTAAGATTGTTACTTGGTGCCAAACCAAATGGGCTTTAGATTTGAAATCCTTTATCATGGAAGACATTGAAAAATAGACCAATCTCCAAATGAAGCATCCAGTTCACTCCAATGTTGGTGTCCAAGGCCAACCCTACCTTTTTGGAGGCCCTGGGCAACATTTGGTTGTTGAAAAACATTTTAGCGACCCTTCCTCTTGCTAGCGGAGAGACTGTTTAAAGGCTGTGGCGATTGGAGTCTTACCTCGAAATGTTAACTCACCTCACTCTTTTTATTCTACAGGGTCTGTATTATTCATATTTCAAGGACTTCATCAACGCATCATCCTTTTTGCATGGGCTCCACCTGATCATGAACGACAGGTTCTCTGAATACCCTCATGTGATCAATGCTCTGAAGAGGTTCAACCTATATCCAGAGGTGTTGGAGTTGAAACTTTCTCCTATTATTTCACTTGTAATGTTTCATCATCATTTTGCAATGCATCATATGAAAGTGAAAACATTATTTATTCTACTAAACAAAAAGAGAAATGGCTACCATTTAATTCTGCAGCACAGTGATCGACAACTGTTGTATTTCCTTGCAGAGTGTATTTCATAGAGCTCTTTGTTGGTAGGTTTTCCTTGGCAGTCTATTCCGGATTTACACTGGCACCATGGACTTTTTTGGTATACCCATCAAGGCCTGTTGGAATGTCGACAGAGATGGACTGAGTCCAGTAGAAACGTGTGATGGTACAACCAATCTTAGAACATACCAATTGAGTGTAAATAGCTTCCTGTAGTCATGTCAATCTATTCCGTCTAGGAGGCACAATAAATTGGTTATCACCTGCAATTATTTTTCCCCCTTTGTAGGCTTAGGGGATGCAGCCTCATTTTACGTCTCCTGTGTCTTCCTGCTGAATGGGGCGCTGATGAGCCTTTTCTTCCTATATGGCACTTACCTCAGGTAAAGAGTTGTTGGTTACTTCCAGCCTGGTCCCAGTTCTGTTTGTTTTACTTCCCACTCCATGCTGTCATGTAGTCTATGAAGTGGCATGATGGCACAAACCAGCTGGTACATGGGTTAATTCATCATTAGGGAGAGTCATGAAATGGTCATCTTGGGTATCCACTATTTTGAGTACCTAGAGCACCAACAGCAACTCTAGGTGACAATTTGATGTTTTCTTTGCAGTGGCAATTGTCTTGGTGGTGTTGTCACTGTCCTGTGTCTCTTCTTCAACCACGAAGATGTGAGTTTCACAGTTGGAACTAAAGCTATAGAATCTTTTTCTTTTTTTCTTTAGGCTTGTCATGTTTTACTGACAGATAGTGGGCAAAAATATAAAAGCAGTGGGCAGGATTCAAACCCATGCTAAAGCAATAAATGGGAACTAGAGGTTGTGGCTTAACTGGTCCACTCTAGGCCACGTACAGTAGAATCATTTTCTATATTTGAAGCTTTCTACTCATACTGACATCTATATTACAACCCTGTTTCCAAAAAAGTTGGGATGCTGCGTAAAATGCAAATAAAAACAGAATGCAATGATGTGCAAATCATTATCCCTATATTTAATTGAAAATTGTACAAAGACAACATATCAACTGAGAAATGTTATTGTTTTTGGAAAAATACATGCCCATTTTGATTTTGATGCCAGCAACATGTTTCAAAAAATGTTGGGACAGGGGCATGTTTACCAATGTGTTGCATTACCTCTTGTTTTAACAATACTCTGTAAGCGTTTGGGAACTGAGGAGACCAAGTGCAGTAGTTTTGAAAGTGAAATGTATTCCCATTCTTGCTTGATACATGATTTCAGCTGCTCAACTGTTCAGGGTCTCCTTTGTCGTATTTTTCCTTTCATAATGCACCAAATGTTTTCAATGGGTGACAGGTCTGGACTGCAGGCAGGCCAGTTTAGCACATAGACTCTTTTACTACAGAGCCATGCTGTTGTAATACAGGCAGAATGTGGTTTGTAATTGTCTTGCTGAAATATGCAAGGCCTTCCCTGAAAAAGATGTTGTCTGGATGGCAGCATATTTTGCTTCAAAACCAGTATATATTGTTCAGAATTAATGGTGCCTTCTCAGATGTGCAAGTCACCCATGCCATGTGCACTATTGCACCCCCATACCATCACGGACGCTGGCTTTTCAACTGTGTGCTGGTAGGAAGCCGGATGGTCCCTCTCCTTTTTCGTCCAGAGGACACAGCGTCCATGATTCCCAAAAATATTTAACAATTTTAATTAATCAGACCACAGGACAGTTTTCCACTTCACCTCAGTCCATCTTAAATGAGCTTGGGTGCAGAGAAGGCGACGGCAGTTCTGGATCTTTTTTATATATAGTTTCTTTTTTGCATGGAACAGTTTTAACTTGTATTTTTGGATGCAGCGACGTACTGTGTTCACAGACAGTTGTTTTCGGATGTGTTCCTGAGCCCATGCAGTGATGTCCACTACAGAATCACGTCCATTTTTAACGCAGTGCCGTCTGAGGGCCAAAGATCACTGCCATCCAATATTGGTTTTCGATCTTGTCTCTTGCATAGAGATTTCTCTGGATTATCTGAATCTTTTACTGATATTATGTACCATAGATGATGATATCCCCAAACTCTTTGCAATATTACATTGAGAAATGTTATTCTTAAAATGTTGCACTATTTGCCCGCGCAGTCTTTCAGAGTGTTGAACTCCTCCCCATCCTCTCTGGAATTATCTTTTAATACCCAATCATGTTACTTACCTGTTGCCAATTGACCAAATTAGTTGTGTGATATTCCACCAGGTTTAGTTTTTTAGCAATACACAACTTTTCCAGTCTTGGGTTGTTCCAGCTTTTTTGAAACGTGTTGCTGGCATCAAAATAAAATGTGGGCATATATAGTTTTCAAGAAACAATAAAATGTCTCAGTTTCAACATTTGACATGTTGTCTTATCTATTGTACCATTTTCTGTTGAATATATGGTTTAAATGATTTGCACATTATTGCATTCTGTTTTTATTTACATTTTACACAGCATCTCAATTTTTTAGGAAACGGGGTTGTACTTACTATAAAATTCTTGTTCTGTGGTTATGGTCATTTAAAAGTTATAAACAGTGTGCTTTATGGAACAAGTATCCTGATTGGCTGCAGAATTGTAACTTGTGCTATGTATTCCAGAGCACTCGTGTCATGTGGACTGCACCGCTAAGAGAGCTTCTCCTATCCCTTCTTTGTTCTGCAGATGTTGCTGTTAACCCGCATTCTCAGGTGTCATCCATTCACATGCCATTTATCCAAAACGTTTCACATCCATCTTAGGCTTCACCGATCCCTTTCATAAACATATCGGTTTTTAAACTTTGATCAAAATGTTGATCTCCAGTGACTGATACATGTACCACTGAGGGTTTTTGTATCATTTGGTAGGCATTCCAACACTGCAGGAGGATCAATATTTGCTCTTGGCGCATGCAATTTGTTGTTCTTTCTTCCTTGGCCGTTTGCTCAGTCTGTTTTGCTTACTCAGGTAAATAAATCCTTACATTGGAAAAATAGGTTGGTAGAATTCCTGGGCTGCAAAAGGGAATTTACAACACTAGTTCATGCACTGTAGACCATCAGCTGTACAATAATCATGAGAAGGAATTAAAATGCCTTTGTTGTCTGCCAGGTTGCATGCCTGTTTACCTGTTAATTGACAGGCTCTCTCACTAGTGCCAAGATGAAGACACTACTGGCTGTGCACCTTGTAAGTATTACCACTTAACTGATAGGTAGACAGTTGTCACAGGCTCATGCAGGCATCTTGTTCTTGTTCTGGTGGGTTTAAGCAACCCCAGAGATCAGGGTTCAATCGCCATTTCTACGGTCTCCAAGTCAGACCCCAATGCTATTTAAATTGTCTAAAAGAAATGCCTAAAATATATATTTTGTTGTTTAACAATAATCACAGGCTTTAAAGAAAAAGTAGTACCAGCAGTATGTAAAATTATCCTAGAACAGTTCCACCAGGAAACAATTCTGATTTGCTGAACAGTTTTTCTTTGTCTTCTGGTCTCCCTTGCTCTCTGCTTTGTCATGCAGTTTGGGAATTTGACACTTGTTTAGTCTTTTTACACTTCTTCCCTGGTTGCTGCCTGGGTGTGTAAACTTGGAAATCCTAGAATACACTATGCTGGTCTTGAACAAATCTCATTTCTCGGGTGATGTTTTCCAGGCCATCATTGCACTGAGAGACAACATTGCACATATCTGCTCATCTGGAATCGTCACAATTGTATGAAATCCTATTTCAAGAATTGCTTTGAAAAAGGTTCTTAACTCTAAGCCTGGGGACAGGAAGTAGTGCTACTTTTCTATTCTGGTGTCCCAGGTCAAATTCAGTTCCTAATAAGGGAGTTAGAATGAAAACCTGCAGTACTTTAGGTCATAGAGTGTGGAGTTCATAAGCAATTATTTAGAGACAGTGTTACACTAGTTTTTGAGTGCCAACTTGTCCCTCTGAATCCTCAAGCTTGTTCAGGGTGTTGCCTGGTTTACCACCACATTGTTCTCAAGTTCTGAATGACGTTAATCCTCGGAGTGTCCGATGATGTAAGTTTTTCGGTGAAAGTGGATTCGTTCTCAGTGATTCTTGCATAATAAAATGTTTTTCTTTCCCGCATCTTACTATTCCTACTTCTCCTTTTTTGTCTTTTGCAAATGAAGTCACACATTTAATTTAATGCAACCACTAACTCTTTTGATGTTTACATATAAAGGTGCACATCTTTAGATGACTGTAACCTCAGTTTTTCTCCACAGGCTAACACTGGCAACTTGATCAGATCCAAGTTTACCAACTACACACGCTACCAATTTCCACACGTTGATGTGCACCTGCGCTCCAGAATGTGACTTTATGGAGCTCGAAGTAGGTTTTATTTTGGCTTATTTATCTTTGCTTATTTTTGTCAGTACTACTTGATTGCCTGATGATACAAACTGATATCCTCCACTGTGCTGTCGTTCACTACATATAGGTGTTAACCCAGGTCCTTGCAGAGAAGAAATTAAAGTCTGTGTGTGACTAGTATCAGTGTACTGCTGGTAACAATATCGCTTCCTCCACTGTCTGACCACTGAACATGGAGGCAAATTAGTGATTCTCCCTCCTTGACAATATTCCAACTGGTTATAACGGTTTCAGCTCTAAAAGTATACCAACTGGTTAGCCCCATCAGTGAGATTTCCAGTGTAATGTAAAATGTGTGAGTAGAAAAACACTAATTTTTTTAAATGTTTAGTTGCTTTTTTATCTTTTTTCAGAATTTGTTGGGATACATTAAGACATTGTTACTTCCAATAAACATGATTATTGTGACCATCATTTCTGGAAAGGTGAGACATCCATTTCGGCTTTGCAACACATTTAGGTCCATTTGCAACAAGTAGCTTCAAGTATCATTTTCATTGTGCAGTAGCACCCCCTACTGTCTTTTGGGTCTACAGACAGACCAGTCCAACAATTCTGTGGCGTGTGACTCATGAAAACATTTGGTCTTCCATAATTTAGGATGGCACAGTTTGATAATGGAGAGGTGAGTCAATCTTGTTATTCATTTTTACTTTCAAAGCAACATCACAGCTATGCGGAGTGTCAAAAAAATAGAAAACTGTATTGTTACTGTTTTCCATGAAGGCCCACATGTTGAGTACATTGTTTATATAAATGTAGTTTATCAGGGGAAATGTCATATCTTCAATGGAAAATATCACAGAAATTAATCATCAAAACTCTTCAGTGACTGACTCAATTGGATGATGGATTTATACATAATTCTTGACATCTGTGTTCTTCCCATTTATGTGTGCGCAATTTAGGGGGTGTATCACAGTCTGCAGCTTGTGGCCTTCGCTGTGCTGGCGGTCCTGGTCATGAGGATCAAACTCTTCCTGGCGCCGCTCATGTGCATTACGGCCTCCCTGATCTGCTCTGCACTGATGAAAAGACTGCCGAAAATTAAATCACTACTTTCATTGACTGACATCCTGTCACACCAGCCAGTCAAGCCTTATTTGTTCTAGTGTAAAGAGCCGACAGGTGGCTAGTGCAATGAAACAGCTCAGCTCTCCATCACTGGCAGGCTATTATTATTATTATTATTGCCTGATTGATCCATCTGTATGTATGCTCTCCATTGCTTCCCTGTTGTTTAGTTGGATAGGGGAGCGCTTCAAGCACCAAATTGCTGTGTTTGGCATTCTGTCCATCATGGCTATCCAAGGCCTGGCCAACTTTCAGAGTCAACGAGGCATCACGGGAGACTTCAGCAACCTGCCTCAGGAGCAGCTCCTGCAGTGGATCAATGCCAACACCATGCCTGCTAAGTCCTTGTACAAACAAAAGCCCTCAAGAGTATGTTATAGGGGGACGAGATTACTGGACATACCATGGAAAGGCTGACCTTGTTCAGTTGCTGCCAAGCTCAATAGGTGACTTACTACCCAGGATGGATGCAAATTATTGCAATGCTGAAAGCAAAGGGAATTACGAGGAATGTATTATATTTGTGTGTGGTCCAAGATGCCATATTTGCCGGCTCCATGCCAACCATGGCAAGTGTGAAGCTTTCCACTGGTAGAGCCGTAGTGAATCACCGCCACTTTGAGGACACTTGGGAGAGGTAAGCCTTCTGCATTACAGCGACATCTGATATTAGAAGCACCGCTGTGTATCATGCTGTATTCTAACAGGGAACGGACCAAGTTGGTGTACACCATGTACAGTCGCAAGACTGCCAAGGACGTCAAGAAGAGTCTGACAAACCTGCAGGCAGACTACTTCGTTCTGGAGGACTCCTGGTGTAACCGGCGCTCCAGGTAAACAGGGTGGTATTACTAAGCACACCGTAAAACAATTTGTTGTGATAGATAATGAAAACGAGATTGTTATTCGCCATGTTACCTTCCATTTTGGTGCTCCACAGGTCCGGATGCAGCTTGCCTGAAATTTGGGATGTGGAGGATCCAGAGAACAGGGACAAGATGCCCTTGTGTACCCTGATGTCCAGCAACTCCGAGCCTCACTTCACTACTATGTTCGAGAACAAAGTCTACAAAGTGCTTAAAATACACAAAGATGCCAAGTAAATACATTTGTAAAGTGAAAGAACATAATTTGGATAAAGCACTTCCTTTCTGTATCCCCTAGTGAAGAAAAATGACTAATACAAATATATACAAAAGAAAACCTGTTCAGTTATACAGTAAAGTTTTAATAACTTAGTCTGAAGTTCTTCTTTAACCTCTACAGGACAATACCTTTTATGTCGTCTTAAAAAGTTCTGTAGAGCACATTTTACTGTCACATTGTTGATGGTGTGCTGAGGTCTAGAGTTTAATTAAACAATAAGGCATGAGAGGGTCTGGTATATGGCCAATATACCACGGTAAAGAGCAGTTCATAGACAGCACTTAGCCGTGGTCTTTTGGGTACAGTATATATCACAAACCCTCACAATGCATTAATGCTATTATAAACTAGTTACCAACATAATTAGAGATGGTAAAAGTGATGTAATGTCATACCCATGGTATATGGTCTTAGCCGATTCAGGATTTGAACCACCCAGTTTATAATATGCAATAACAAATAACAAATGTACATACTTATTTTATTGCTTTCCATCAACCAAGTTATAAAACTGTTTTTTTTATTACTGTATTCAACAATATACAGCATAATAGAATGCTTTTGTGTTCAGCTAACAGCAGTAGTGAGGTCACTGTAATACATGTCCCTAATGAACAGCTATTTTCAATGGGACAGACATTAGAGCTAGTTAGAGCACTCAACTTGGATCTAATCTGTTTTTGCATTGACATTGCAAGGTTGTGTTTCCGCCATTTCAAAATGGTCACCTGGGATAGCATGTCTTCAAATTGGGTGCTGTGATTTTAAAATGACTTAACTATACTGCTCAAAAAAATTAAGGGAACACTTAAATCACACCGGGTCTCGATGAACAAAATATATTAAAGATCAAAATCTTTACTGTACATTGTGTAATTCGTTGAGAACAAAATGACGTAACAACTGCCAATGGACTTCAGTTCTGCATTTAAAACCATAATTCCCGCTTTGCGCCAAGACAAGCTATCCCAACTGGGAGTGCCAGAGTCCACGTACAGGTAGATCATAGCCTTCCTGTCCAATAGGAGGCTGCACATGAGGCTGGGGAAGCACCTGTCTGACCCTCTGACCATCAGCACTGGCTCCTCTCAAGGCTGTGTCCTGTCCCCCAACTCTTCTCCCTGTACACCAACAGCTGCACCTCCAGTCACCACTCTGTCAAGCTCTTGAAGTTTGAGGATGACACCACCCTCATCTGACTTATTTCTTATGGAGATGAGTCAGCCTACAGGTGGGAGATTGACCATCTGGTGTCCTGGTGCAGTCAGAACAACTTGGACATGCCCTAAAGACAGTGGAGATGATAGTGGACTTAAGGAGAAACCCAGCTGCCCTTCCCCCCATCGCCCTGGGTAGCTCCCCAGTCAACTCTGGAGTCCTTTCGCTTTCTGGGCACCACCATCACCCAGGACCTCAAGTGGGAGCTTGAGAATGAAAGCTCAGCAGAGGATGTACTTCCTGCGGCAGCAGAAAGTTCAACCTGCCAAAGACTATGATGATGCACTTCTACACTGCCATCATAGAGTCCATCCTGACCTCCTCCATCACAGTCTGGTACACTGCAGCCACTGCCAAGGACAAGATCAGGCTGCAGTGCATTTTCCAATCTGCAGAGAGGGTGACTAGCTCTACAGGACCTACAGAACTCCAGGGCACGGGGCGAGCAGCAAAGACTGGATCCCTCTCACCCCGGAAATGGACTATTCAGAACTCTCCCCTCGGGTAGAAGGTTGAGGTCTGTCAGGACCAAAACCTCTCACCACAAGAACAGTTTCTTTCCTACAGCAGTAGGCCTCATGAACATGCCCCTGGAGCCAAAATGACCATAGCCTGCTCCCCACATACACACACAACCTCAACTGGACAAATCTATAACCCTTCCCCACATACACTCACACAACCCCCAACTGGACAATTCTTGCACCTTACATATTTTTAAACTTTTTTTTGTATATTTTTTATAATTTATTAATGCTCAGTCTACTGTTTTATGCTCAGTCCGACATTCTTATTTCTTTGGTACAACATTGCTGCACCAATAGACCAGAACAAATTCCTAGTTTGTTGTGAAACTTACTTGGCCATAAAACTTTCTGATTCTGAGTCATATTATGAGTTGCCCTGATGAAATTCACGCAGGATGGAACAGTTTACTTTGATTTTTGGTGTGAGTTTAAATCTGGCCCTCAATCGGTTGGTGATTTTGGTTTCCATTGACCGTTGTTACGTAATTTTACTGCATAACTTTCACCACGGCTTCTCCAGACTCTTTCAGGTTTGTCACATGTGCTCAGTGTGAACCTGCTCTCGTCTGTGAAGAGAACGGGGCGCCAATGGTGGACCTGCCAATTCTGGTGTTCTCTGGCAAATGCCAATTGAGCTGTGCGGTGCTGGGCTGTGAGCACAGGTCCCACTAGAGGACATCGGGCCCTCATGCCATCCTCACAGTTTGGTCAGAAACATGCACACCAGTAGCCCGCTGGAGGTAATTTTGTAGGGCTCTGGCAGTGCTCCTCCTGTTCCTCCTCGCACAAAGGCGCAGATACCGGTCCTGCTGCTGAGTTGATGACTTTCTACGGCCCTGTCCAGCTCACTCTGTGTAACGGGGGCCCATCTCCTGGTATCTCCTCCATGCTTTTGAGACTGTACAGGGAGACGTAGCAAAACTTTCAATGGCACGTATGGATGTGCCATCCTGGAGGACCTGGACTACCTGTGTAATCTGAATGGGCTGCAGGTACCGCGTCATGCTACCAGTAGTGACAAGGACACTAGCAAAACGCAAAACTAGAGAAGAATCAGTCAGTAAGGATAAGGAGAGAGCAATTGTCTGTGGCCACCACCTGCAAAACCATTCCCTTTTTGGGGGTTGTCTTGCTGTTGCCTCTCCAGTGCATTCGTTGTCACTTTCATTTGCACCAAAACAGGTGACATTGATAGTGATATCCTTGAAGTTTGACTTGGTGTTATACTGTGATGATTGTGTTCCCTTAACTTTTTTGAACAGTATTTATCTAGCTCTTGAGAGAGGGCGAGAGAGAGGGCTATTCAAAGCAAATGTTTGTCAAAATATAACAGATTTCTTTCATTTTCCCCAGTGTTATGTGTTAACATTAATTTGGTGAACAATCACTGATGCATTTAACAATATTAAATATCACATGAAACATTGACTACAGCACATTACAGTTCTAACCATTTTTAACAAACAGTAGATCTGGGATGTACAAGACATACAGTACAGTTCATATATTTACTGAAAATGGGTAGGGTTGAAGAAGTACTATTTAATTAATATTTATAACGTAACATCTGTGTTGCGTTCTGTTAATTTTTACGTTCCAAAACCTACCAGAATGTAGAAGAGGTTTCTTGTGGGTTGGCCACTGTCATGGCCACTGTCTTTTAAATACATAAGGTAAGCCACACCTTGCCAAACAACAATGAAACACGACTAAATGTACATTCAAATCCTTTCAATAATGTTGTGTGAGAACAAATAGTTCAGAAACGTAGCAAACCGATTGCATCTCAGTTCACCTGTCAGTTTGGTCGAGGAAGATATGACTTTGACAAAAACATTCAGATCACAACTATTTTCATATTTAACTTCAGTTTCAACAAATATGAGCTGGTTGATACGCCATCCTAGTTTCCTCATCTTTCTTTGGCATTGTAGGCCGTGTGTGTCCTACTTAGACATTAATACTACATGTTTACAATATGAAGAGACAGACAAATAGCATCCACAAGGCACGTAAGCCATTGTCTGTCGTCAGCTAAACACTAATATAATCAAGAGCAGATGGGTTTGTCAAACTCCCCTTAGCCCAGTGTTGTCTTGGGGACCCAGTAGGGTGCACATTATTTGTTTTGCCCTAGCACTACTAACTTAATGAATGTAGATGAATGCTAGGGCAAAAACAAGAACACCTTTGTTTTGGTTTCCCCAGATTGGAAACACTGCTTAGAATGCTAAACAGAGCCATCACTGTAGATATTGCATTGCACTTCTCTATTATTGCTAAAAAAGGAGCATGTGTGCGAAGCGAACAATAGCTATGTAATTACAACAAATGTTACTGTTACAACAAATCCATTTTCAAACACTTAAGTTACCGATACATTTAACAGGTAACGCTGTATCAAAACATCTGCAGCATAAAATGGTGCAATACTGTGAGAGTTGAATGAGCAGAAACAGAATAGGAGTATTCATTGCTATTCTCATAAATCTGACTGGATAAGTAGTGACCAACATCAACAATGACTGTAAAGCACTTCCACAATCAGAAATGATGTTGATTGATTTTTCTAGCAAGAGTTCTTCGTATGTTCACATGTAATGTTTCCAACAAAATGTTAACATGTGTACTACTTGCTACTACCTAACAAATCTAAAGTAATACAACCATTA
Organism: Esox masquinongy; assembly: GCA_016801175.1. Taxonomy (NCBI): domain Eukaryota; kingdom Metazoa; phylum Chordata; class Actinopteri; order Esociformes; family Esocidae; genus Esox; species Esox masquinongy. The sequence continues at coordinate 25,525 of JACXGI010003881.1, forward strand.
TACCAATGCCTTCAATTAATATGGCCTTACTGAATTGTCAATTAAAACGTACAACATAAAAACCACACATTTCCACTGAAACAGCATAACAGTGACATACACTTAACACTTTTTTCTCCAGCTGAACAACTTGATTTGGGCAACAATATCAATACAGAGATTACAACTTACTGGAGTATACAGTACAATACAATACAGTACAGTGAAAAGATCTTGCCACTCCAACCTTTCTGTCAACGTTTTAGGTCTCTTCGACACTTTGACAATCAAGACAGATTATGGGGGATTGGAGTTATAATGTGTACATTCTTTTGGTGTTCGATAATTTTCATTAGCAGTCCAGTATTCATCTAACATGTAGAAACTGATAAAATTTAAAATAACCTGAATCATGGCTTTAGTGATTTGAGCTGGTGTGGCTGGTTTGGCTGGTTTAGATGTTTTATGTACTGTATAGTAAATTTTGTAAATATATATTATTATTCTTTATTTTAAGGAAAAAATGTAGTCAGAGATCAGAATTGCGCACGTGTTTCAAACCACAGGTTGTAAATGTAAATCCCTTAAATTGTAATAAAATATTGCAAAAACATTTGCATGAGAAAATACAACTTTTTAAATGACCTCAATTCATGCATATGTGACAATCGAAGAAGATTCGGCATTAGCGTGGCGGTGGTGGCCCTGTCCTTTGGCATTGTGTGGCAGTGCGAGGTTAATGATTGGTTGATGTGGAGTTCTGACCCAAAAAGGTGAGGGTCAGTGAGAAATGTTGGTTAGGTTGGTAAGTTTCCCACCTATGTACTGGGCCACCGCAGAAGTCAGTCCTCTGTGCACTTTAGGGGGCTTTCAGGATCACCAAAACTACACTGGGTTGGTGAAGGCCAGTGGATGTCAACTGCTGTCCTAGTAGAATTGCACGAGAGGCTTTCCAAAAGACCAGCACCACTGACTTGCTCCAGTCTTGGTTCACCCTCTCACCTTGCTTACTGTATTCAGCTGGCCCTCTGTGGGCTTAAGGGGAAGGGGGGGGGGCAGGATCTCCTCCATCACAAGGCTGTCTCTACTGTTGAATTCTGCCCTGCTTCGGAGGTGTCCATGTTGACTCTAACACAGGCCACCTTCTCCTGGCTACCAGGGACAAGGGAGGGAGACAGATGGGGAAGAGAAGCATCAGTGGGCTGGTTGCGCTTTGCTCACCCAGGATGCTGATGTGTCAGGGATGAGCAAGGAATGTGTTTCTGATGTGACTGCAAGTGTCTGTGAGAGCATCAGACAACAATGCTAAAGTTGAACTTTAAAGGAAAAGTTCGCTATTTTTGATCCTGGGGCCTTTTTTTGGGTTATCTAGCATAATCCTGGACTGTGGAGACATTATTTTTTGGAATTAATACAGTTCTGAGAGTTTGCGATTTTTTAAAAGGAAGCCTCTCCCAGGCTACAATGAAAATGGACAGGGCAACGAATATAGCATTCAAAATTATATGATACATTCGGTTTTCCAAAACGGGAAGGCCAAGGTATATTGATATAGGTCTTCGTATATTCTCCGAAAACAATGTGTCAAAATGAACATTGTTTCAATGGTTATCGCTGTTTATTCTTTCTGGAAAATGGATAAGCAGCTGCCGCGCGGATGAATCTGTCTTTGGAGGCTGCATCCGTAACAGTCTTTTTTGTTTACAGAACTGTAGCTCACGTTAGCTAGTATAGACTACTATCTCAAACAAAAATGCCAGCAAGTTGTATTAGCTTCTGGTAAACCAAGGCAAATCTGTCTGCAAGGAGGATTTATCCGGCAACTGGGTTTGTTTACTAAACTGTAGCTCATGTTAGGAGTATGATTTATTGCTATCTAATGCCATCGATATCATTGATATGTCCATGGATGAGGCTGAATCGGCTCCAGCATGTGCAACAGATGGCATTGACTTTGAAGCTCTTATCAACCGGGCAGTTTTGGAAACCTTCCACGTCCCCAAAGAAACTGGAAGAGGCAGAGGCTGGAGGGACCAAACAGACAACACTCAATTCTGTAAGTAGGCATGCACAGTAATAACTATTTGGATAATTCTGTTGTAAGTCCTGTTCTGCATGAATAGTATGGGTAGGTACTGAAATTATTACTGCTATGCAGCATTGGCACGATTTTGATACTGTTGGGAATGGCTATGTCAGTTATTTTCCCTGACTGATAGCAGTGGAATGACGGCCTGTCTTTTAGACAATTAGCTAGATTTAATTTTATTAACACAATAGGGGACTGCACATTCTCGACACATTTTGATAAATCCCGTAAATTGTGCTTGTTGCCAGCTAGTAAACGCCAATGAGGTCAGCACCGTAGTTCAGCTGTTTTGAAACAGTACCGTACTGTTAGCACGATTGCACAACTTGACAGATTTTGTGAGGTAGAGCATTGTTTATGAAAAAAAATTGTTTGGTTTCATGTAGAACATTGATACATTGATACAATGCTCGTTTTTTTTCAGGAGAACATATGGAGACATCAATACACCGTGGCCTTCCCATTTTGGAAAACCAAATAATTTCACACGCTATATCCGTTGCCCCGTTCACATTCATTGTAGCCGGAAGAGGCTTCCTTTTAAAAAATCGTTAACTCTCACAACTGTATCCAAAAAATAATGTCTTCACAGTCCAGAATTAGGATAGACAATCTGAAAAAAGGCCCCAGTATCAAAAATAGCAAACCTTTCCTTTAAGCTCATTGCATGCTCTAAGAATATGCCGCGGTTCACGCGTGGGGTTTGGCAGGCCCAGAACCTTTCAAAGCAAAGCTTATTGGAACCTTTTCTGTGGTGCAATATATATTCCAAGAAGCATTCATATACAGCTCCAGAAAAAATTAAGAGACCACTGCACCTTTTTCTTTCCTTTCCAAAAAGGTTGAAAAGGAAAGTTTTGAGTGCGGAACAGAAGCATTCAATTTGCAGTGGTCTCTTAATTTTAACCCTTCTGTTCCTCACTCAAAAGCTTCCTTTTTGACTTTTTTGGAAAGGAAAGAAAAAGGTGCAGTGGTCTCTTTTTCCAGAGCTGTATATTTTAATATATGCATGTGTCTCTGGACAAATGCAATAATCGGGAAACCACACCGAAAATGGGGCAACCAGAAAAGAGGAAACAGACATGCGTATTTTTTGTAAACAAACCACTGTTAAAAAACACAGGGCTATTAGCATCGGTTCTCTGTCAAAGGCCACTTAGCGTTGGATCTTCCAGAAAAAATATGTTTGGGAAATATCTTTATCAACAGCTCTGGCAGGCAAGTCTTGGAATTTGATTGTCCGTGGTGAACTCTCTATATTATTAATGCGTGCCTTGGTCATTAGTACTGAGTTTTATAGCCTTTTTAGCTTGCTATGATACTTGTGGACCATTACGTATCACCATAACAATCCCCTGGAAAACACAAACAACACAGATGGGGAGTGTGTTTTTAATCCAAAAAAAGTGTAGAAAAAGGTACTATTATGGCCATGCACTCATTGATGTTACTGAGTATGACTGAGTGGGGTTAAAACTCAGAATATCAGACACCCACCCCTACCGCCTCCTCATCCGTTGGAAGGGCACAAGCGATTATTCTGTAAGATCTGTTCAAAATAAACACGTTACAGTACTCCTACCATCAGCGTTGAATGTGGAGATGCAAGTCGATTAAATACCATAAAATCATGAAGTCAAAAAAGACAAGAACAAGGAAGTCTCACGGATGGTGGGTGAGACACACTCACCTCCCTGAAAGAGTTTTGACGGGAATCTTCAGCAAGTTCCCGCCGTCATATTGGACCTTCACAGCATTCATGCCCACCTCTTCTTCTGTGTGCAATAAAGCACAGGCCTCCTAAGACAAGCACAGAATTACAGTTGAGTGAACTCGCGAGGGTGCAGCCCAATTGGAAGGGATAGAGAGTCGCACTCTGTCGAAAATTGAGAATTACGGGCAAAAATGAACAGCACGGTGCCCAAAATGTAATAGTGAAGAAAACAAGAAACCAGGCAAGCCTAGTTCAGCTGGCCCACAATAGAAAGTATTGCTTTCCCTCTCGGGATTCGAACCTAGGTAGGCCACGTGAAAGGCAGCGTCATTAACCACTATCCTACAGAGACAGGGGTCCAATCTGCTATACTGCCGAATGTCAGTATAGCATATACACATTATATAATATTGTCATGCAATAACATCACGTCAAGTTTGAATATTTCGTTAGACACCATTAACCATCGTGTTAAACGGAGTAATGTTTCATATTAAGTTTACCTCCACCACAAATAGTATCTATGAACTGCATGACTTTTGCCACTGGCCGTTTTAACAGCTTATTAGCCATTCGTGAATGACATTGATAACTACTGTATCAATATAGGTGATGATAACGGACTTTTACGTCAAGTGAAAAGACGAGAGAATCGTGTAGCCAGTGAAGTGTTTGACTATCCTGAAGAAATCCTAAAACATAATCCACCAGATGGCCGTTCTTCTAGAAGCAGGATATTATGTTAATTCAGATTTTCTTTTTCAAAATAAAAGCCATCATTGAACTACATAAGGCGATATAGTTAACAACCTAGTCTGTCAATTTAGTCTGTCATTTTATGTTTAATGTCCGTTCCAATGTTGTTCTTGTCTATTGTTTTTTTACATACTAGATTGTTAACTATATTGCCTTATGCATTTCAATTATGGCTTTTATTGTGATAATAAAAATCTGAGTGCTGCCAGCATAATATCCTGCTGCTAAAATAACGCTAATGAAGCCTCGTTTGGCCATCACTACAGTAAACAGTTTCATTTTAGGCTTCCCGTAGCTACAGAAGGTTGTAGCCAGCGAATTTTTTTGTCTATTCTGAACATATCCTCTTTTACCACTGGCCGTTTTAACAGCTAATTAGCCATTCGTGAATGACATTGAGTACCTATCAATATAGGTGACGATAACTGACTATTGTCAAGTGAAAAGATGAGAGAATGATGTAGGCAGCGAAGTGTTTGTCTATTCTGAACAAATCCTAATATCCACCAGAACTGTTTTATTTTAGTCTTCCTATTACGTAGCTACATAAGGTTATAGCCAGCGACGTTTTGTCTGTCTGAAGCTCAGGCATAATGTGTTTAGACTGACGGTGCATTCACACTGTTCGCGAAATTTCGCACAGCCAACGCTAGCATCGCCCAGAGTGCTTCGCCTGTAGCATACTTGTGGGTGTGTCTTTGTGCGAACTAGCATCATAACAGCGGATAAGCTGTGTATTAAGGTTTGAGAATAGCACATTTGTATGAAGGAACGTCAGATTATTACAATGGTTAAAATTGGAATAGAAACGTATTTTAATAAATTTTTACATTTTATATATCTACTCAATTCATATGTCTCATTGATGTAATTCTTACAACATGCAATGTTAGCTAGCAAACAGCTTGCTAGAATTAGGTAGCCACCAGTCAGCTAACGTATCTAATATTGACACCAGAAGCACCAACTATCTCGGCCACCTGTCTCCACACTGCATTTTCTTTTGTTTGGGTCTCTGTAGGCAAATAGCGTGCAATCTTACAGCGCAGGGAATCCCATCAATGCTACTAAAGGTCATCCATCTTTTTAAAAAGGGCCGCAAAAGTGTAATTCTGATTAAATTATTTTAATTGTACGGAGAGCATTTCACAACCACCTACGCAAATTGCCGTGATTGGTCAGTCCCCAGCGATAGGCGCAGGTGATTGCATAAAGTTGGAAAATCTGAACCTTTTCTTCGCCTCTCACGGATCCCACGCATCGCCCCACAAGCCACTCGCTCGTGACGCTTCCTTTCATTGAAATGAATTGAGCCATCAACCTCATCGCGAATAGTGTGAATGCACCGTGATACGCGAGACTAACGCGGGACCTGATGTTTCATAGTCCGCATCTCTAACCACTACGCTATTTAAGAAGGGGTAGTGAGTCAGGGACGGACGGACTCACTCACTCACTCTGTAAGAGACATTCGCTCTTCTTAGGCCGGCTCCGCTTATGCGGTCAGCCAAAAATATAGGGCAGAAAAGCGTGTCTAAAATGCTGCTTTTTTTTCTCTGAGGATTGATTTAGACCTGGCACCCCAGGTGGGTGCAATAAATTACGAGGAACAACAGGAAACAAGCTTGCTCCAGACCTTTTAAGGGAATCAATATTTCTTTTAATTTTGCTGGATAAAATCTGTCAACATGCAATTATTCTTTTTTCTTGATAGTGAGAAATTAGTGTTGAGTTCTTACCTTTTATTTATGCACTATTCTTGGTCATGAATGAATAAACAACTTGATCTGGGCGTTTAGGCTTTTGTTCCTCTCTTTTTCCAATTGTCTCCTCTTTCTAGAGTGTCTAGAGAATTTTGACTGCTACTCAACTTGAACCGACACAATTTGGTATAAAAGGATCCTATCATTTCTGTGCAGTAAAATTGCTATGGTCTGAGGGGGCTTACCCTGTTCTAGTAATTCTATTTCTATGGAGATAGATGTTGGCATGCTAGACAGTAAATGTGCTATTGTGTTACCCGCTTCTCCCTCTCCTTTTTCTTCTTGTCATCTTCCTTCTTCTTCTTGCTCTCTGGCATCAAGTCATCCAGATAGCTGAGCTCCCTCTTAGTGAAGAAGAAGTCTAGAAGCTTCCGAATGAAAACAAGGGCCAGCACCTTGAAGAGAAAACACAATGTGTTGGTTGAGTAAAAGAGAAATACGGGAGTGTGTGAGTGAAAGAGAAGTAAAGAAAGAAAAAGACAGAAAAGACAGACTCATATTTGAGGTTTTAAGACGCCTTGTTGGTGGACATGTTTGTATGGAGAGGGATATTACCCCAGAGATAGAACAACGCCAGTATCACCGAGGACCGTTAATCTCTTTTGGTTTTACCATCATAGGGAACACGACAGCGGCTGCGGAGGCCTTGATGACCCACAGCAGTACGAGGCAGGTGAGCTGCACCAGGGTGAACACATGAACCTTCCACAGGGGAACGTAGCGCAGGTAGATCAGGTCAGGCTGGTGCTTGGCTGGCATTCCAAATAACTTGATACGGTCAAAGAACTAAGACAGGGATGTGAATTAGATTGTGCATTAATCAGTCATTTTATTCTGTGGTCAGGAAGTACATTAAAAAAAAGAGGTACGTGTTGTATTGATTAAACGATCTTGTTAAACAAAGCCTTAAGCTCATCATTACAGACAAGGCATTGCGTTAATGTTGATCGTACAAATCTACAGCTTATATCTTTAAGAAAACATTAAATACAATCTCACCTGAATGCCTTTAAGTGAAGAGGCACCCATGTAAAGGAAGACCCCATACAGCACTGGCATAGGAATGAACTGGAGGGGTTAACATACATTATAATGACAAATACAAGATTATAATGAAAACGTATCAAGTCACTACAGTAAATTAACCTGGATTAAAATTAAATGGGATTTGCAGCACCTTTGAATATACATCTCCGAAAAAAATTAAGAGACACCTGCACCTTTTTCTTTCCTTTCCAAAAAAGTTGAAGAGGAAAGTTTTGAGTGAGGAACAGAAGCATTCAATTTGCAGTGGTCTCTTAATTTTAACCCTTCTGTTCCTCACTCAAAACCTTATTTTTCAACTTTTTTGGAAAGGAATGAAAAAGGTGCAGTGGTCTCTTAATTTTTTCCAGAGCTGTATATATGTTAACAGTGAATATACAAGAGTCCAACTGCTTTTTATTCTCATTGCCTTTCATGGCATTGGCTTCCAGTTGCTGCTGACTTGCATTAAACATGCATCTTATTTTCAAACTACTACTACTTTTCTAAAACCCAGAGGGCTGTCACCTTGAGCGCTGATGTCATGAAGACGGAGCAGCCCATGAGAACAAAGATCATGAAGCCGGTGACCCTCTGCTCTCTGATGCCCAGAAATTTGGGCTGTTCCCCAGGGGCCGAGCAGCCCGATTCCACCTTCAGATTGAATTAGATTGCATTAAGGCATGAGAAGGGTGTGGTATATGGACAATATACCACCAATTTGGGAAATGTGCTATTGTTATTATAAACCATTTCTGATGCAATTTGAATAGTAGAAATATTTTTTGGGCATGCAAGTGTTATACATACACAAACCCCTGAGATGCCATATCGCTATTATAAGCTTGTTACTAACAAAAGTATAAGAGTGAAAAGTTTGATGTCATACCTGTGGTACAGTTTCTAAAATCTTGGCTTTCAGCCAATAAGAATTCCGAATTTGATCTACTCATTTTATAATGGATGTTATACCATGGGTATTTTAAGAAGTATTAACTGTTCCAGTTACATGAGCAAACAGTTTACTTTTCAGGGTTTCTGGTAAATTGCCAATATACCACAGCTAAGAGCTGTATCCAGGCAACCATAACCTCTTGTGCCTTTTTGTTTAAACTTAGTTTTTTGCAAATAACATTTTTTTTAATTTTAGGCAGGATGTGTAATATGCTTTTACAAGTGCATAATCTAAGTAGAAGTTTGAAAGCGAGTTGTTTTGACATGGGACAGATAGGGACATTGAACCACTTTTACAACTAGTGGCCAACGATCGCGGAATTAATCTTTAACTATACACAATAATAATTGATAACTTTACACTTCCAATGCTGTCATTTGTTATTTCCTTTAAATGTCCATCCTGGGAAGACCATGGTAACAAGGCAGTTCCAGAATCCTAATTAAATGACACCACCCTCCAAGTACTGAGTTTGACAAGTCAATGAACAAAAGATTGTTTCTTGCTGCCAACCTTCAGGCTGTTGACGTGGGAGATGGAGAGCACGGTGGCGGCTACGAACCATGGCAGGCCCATGATGGAGCACACCCCCAGCATCACCGCTACTACCAGCAGGTCCAGGTGATAGCCACCGCCTTTCTACAAGGGGAGGGGTTAATAGAAAGGATGAAAAGTCATTAGGATACCAACCTACTGTAGGTAGTGAATACATAACATAAAAACACAAGCTCCATTTGAAACAGTGACTGATAATACGCCGGACAGAACAGCATGACAGCTCAACATATTTGTAAGAGAAGATTTGCACCTGAGGCTGCTTTTGTGGCTGGCTGGCCCACTGTGTTTGCTTTTCTAAGATGGAAATTTAATTACAATAAAATATGTTTAGAATATGTTTTTAAGTCTGACCTTATAGATTGAGTGACATAGTAATGTTTTTGCTTATCTTTTTTAGTTGTTGTGAAATGTACCTCCATATTTCAGGATTTTTGCAAGACCTTTGTTGCCATTATTATGGTTCTAACTCATCTCGATTACAAGAGACATCAACATTTTAGATGCAAGTCACTAAACAACAATGGAAACGATGATTCACGTTAAATTTACTGGATTGGTTGAGCAGTGCTGAAGAGAACCTCTTGCCATTTGACTACCAGTATATTGGGACACCAATTCCAGGCATTTTGACGCCTGCTATGTTACATTACCTTGACAGTGATCCTGTAGTGTAGACAAGAGAAGTATCTCACCTTGAGCTTGTGCTCCTTACGGTTGATGATGACAGCCGTGATCTGCTGGTCCATGAAAATGAGGATGGTGCAGAGCAGAGCAGGCAGCGCCGCCACCAGCATGGTCCACCAGGGGTTGGTGCCCAGCGGCGAGATAAGCCAGCCGCGATGTTTAGAGGTAGGCTGTAGTCCAGGGCACGCAGTTAGCATTTAAACTTTGCAATGAATGCTAACAGCTAGCAGTCAAAGAAGTGTCATTATACAGTGCGACATAGTTCATTCATCTCAAGACATCTACGAGGGGTTACCATACAACCCAGTAAATCGTTTTTTTCCCCCCAACATAGTAGCTACCAACAAAGTCACTATGAGAAAAATAAAAACAACTATAACAAACAAAACGTCCTACCTCAAAACGGTCAGGCACATTGAGTTTAGGAGAAGGGATGCCCATGAGATAGTCCACCAGCACCATGATCATGATCGTCAGGAAAACAGCAAAGTCGCTGATGGTGGAGCGCACCTACACAACGCATAACAAAATCACATAATCGTCTTAAAGTGTAAACAACCTGGCCATTACAATTCCTTCCTCGGGAACACCTACACACATAAGCAAACTGGAAGAGAGAGGTGGTGACATGCAGAGTGGGATGAAAGACCTTGAAAGTAATTGTGAATAATGACGCAAACATCTAACCAGCTTACATGTTTACAATATTTAGGAAACCCTAAAGACATGAACGACCGTTCCATGCCCTGCTCTCCAGTGAATAACACACCTTTGTAGGGAAGTAGCGCTCAGTCTTGATTTCCTTCAGGAAGGAGGAGAGAAAGAAGGTAGTGAAGAAGAGGATGATGGACCAGAAGAGGACGTCTGGGATGTAAGGGCCACGGTGACCACATGCAGATCCGGTAAACTCTCCATGGAGCAGGTTACACATCTGGAAAGGATCAAAAAGGGTTGGAGGGTTACTCTGTCTATGTATTTGCAGTATGTATATGTGCGTGACTGTTACAGTAATTGTGTCTGCGTGCATGCAGTTTTTTTTTGTGTGCGTGCGTGTGTGCATACGCGTCCGTCCTTTCACTTACCGACACATTTAGGCTGTTCCAGGAGATTGAGTCCTGTGTGTGTCCTGTCTCGTTCCACGTTTGTAAGATCTGAGCAGAGGCGTTGGCTGGTGCAGAACACTGGCACCTGTGTCAAACCATTTTACAATCAAATTTAAGTCACAGACTTAAGGCACAGACTCTCACCCAGAGAGACTCACAGTTTAGTGCATTTACATCTCCGGAAAAATTTAAGAGACCACTGCACCTTTTTCTTTCCTTTCCAAAAAAAAGTTGAAAAGGAAGGTTTTGAGTGAGGAACAGAAGGGTTAAAATTAAGAGACCCCTGCAAATTGAATGCTTCTGTTCCTCACTCAAAACTTTCATTTTCAACTTTTGTGGAAAGGAAAGAAAAAGGTGCAATGGTCTCTTAATTTTTCTTTAAAAATGTATCTTAAGCTGTATCTTCTTTAAAAATTTATCTTAAGCTGTATCTTAAGATAGCTGGCTACTATATGTGGAAGAAACCCCAAATACAGTCCTAGTAAGTACACCTTAATCTAAAAACAAACTCAAAACAGAAAAGGTAGATTTCCTGAAGAAAATGTGTTTGCGGCAATCCTGTTTAAGTAGTAATAAAATGTCAGTTCCTGCTTCTTCTTTGCCCTCGACCAATACTCTCCAAACTCACGTGTAGAAGGTGAGGTTGTCGAGCTCGTTGTGCATGTTGACAGGGTAGTACTCCCCCAGGTGGAACAGCTTCTCCAGGGCCTCATAGATAAAGATGATGCAGATGAGTGCAGCGAAGGCCTCCTCTGTGAAGCGGGTGATGTAACAGACCAGGGAGCTGGCGTCGGTGGCAACCAGGACCAGACAGAGAAACGCTGTCCACAGGCCAATGCTAGTCCTCAGAGACAAGTATGACAGGCCGTAGTCCCTGGGTAGGACAAGAGAGTAGGTACACAGTGACCCTTCATAGCAGGCGCAAGAGTGCTATGCAGTGTCCCCAAATCCAGTGTTTCAGAGGGAAAGGAAGCAAGTTTGAAGATACTGTATCCTAGAACACCAGCTGTATCAGCTTTCTACCGACAAGCCGTAAGGTTGAGCCAGTGTATTCAGCATCTATTTCCATGAATGAGCAATATGTTTGGAACATCAAATCAAAATGCAATACTAACATTTATATGGCATTACATATCAAATCATAAGAATGGCAATACATTTTGAATCAAGAGAATCTAATAGATATTGAATCATGAAAATGGAAAAATATTGAATCATTACAATTTCAATACATATTCAATCATGAGTATGACAATACATATTGAATTGTGAGAATGGCAAGTCATATTGTACGAGCACTTAAATATTGTATGGAGAGTCTACTACCCCTTCCAATTAGGACCAGAAGATTTTTACGTTCTGATCTGGTAGGTCTGTTAAGATATTTTGAAATGCATAAACAGCAACCTACAGCATCAGTATTGACACCCCTACTCAATAGACACCTATCTCATTCAAAGTTGTTTCTTTGTATTTGCTATTTTCCATATTGTTGATTAATAGTGAAGACATCAACACTATGAAATAACACAAATGGACTCATGTAGTAATCAAAAACAGTGTTAAACAAATCAAAATACAACACTGTTGAAAAGTTTGGGGTCACTTAGAAATGTCCTTGTTTTCCATGACAACATACATGAAATGAGTTTGAATAGTAAATATAGCAAAATGAATAGGAAAAATAGTTATTGACAGGCTAGAAGTAATGATTTTTAATTTAATTTTGCCCATCAAACTTTGCTTCGTCAAAGAATCCACCATTTGCATCAATTACAGCCTTGCAGTCCTTTGTCATTCTAGTTGTCAATTTGTTGAGTTAATCTGAGGAGTTGGTTCGGCTTGATAGGCACTTCTTACGTACCATATGGTCAAGCTGCTCCCACAACAGCTCAATAGGATGTAGATCCGGGGACTGTGCTGGCCACTCCATTATAGACAGTATACCAGCCGACTGCTTCTTCCCTAAATAGTTCTTGCATAGTTTGGAGCTCTGCTTTGTCCTGTTTGTCTTGTTTTAGGAGGAAACTGGCTCCAATCAAGCACCATCCACAGGGTACAGCATTGCAAAATAGAGTAATAGCCTTTCTTTTTCAAGATCCTGTTAACCCTGTAAAAATGTCCCACTTTACCGCCACCATGCTTGACAGATGGCGACAAGCACTCCTCCATTATCTTTTCATTTGGTCTGCATCTTACGAATGTTCTTGGTGATCCGCACACCTCACACTTAGATTTGTCTGTCCATAACTTTTTTCCCCCATGTTCCTCTGTCCAGTGTCCATGTTCTTTTGCCCATCTTAAACTTTTCTTTTTATTGGCTAGTCTGAGATATGGCTTTTTCTTTGCATCTCTACTACAGAGTACAATGTCTACACTGTACTTCTGATCAATTAGATGTTACTTTAATGGACAAAAAACGTGCTTTTCTTTCGAAAACAAGGACATTTCTAAGTGACACTAAACCTTTGAACGGTAATGTACATTTATATTTTAGATTCTTCTAAGTAGCCACCCTTTGTCTTGATGACAGTTTTGCACAATCTTGGAATTCTCTCAATCCGCTTCATGCGGTAGTCACCTGGAATGCTTTTCCAACAGTCTTGAAAGAGTTCCCACATATGCTGAGCATTGTTGGCTGCTTTTCCTACAATCAGCGGTCCAACTCATCCCAAACCATCTCGATTGGGTTGAGTTCGGGTGATTGTGGAGGCCAGGTCATCTGATGCAGTACTCCATCACTCTCCTTGTTCAAATAACCTTTTAAACAGCCTGGGGGTGGGTTTTGGGTCAGTGTCCTGTTGAAAAACAAATAATAGTTCCACTATGCGTAAACCAGATGGGATGGCATATCGCTGCAGTATGCCGAGATAGCCATGCTGGTTAAGTGTGCCTTGAATTCTAAATAAATCACTGACAGTGGCACCAATAAAGCACCCCCACACCATCACACCTCCTCCTCCATGTTTAACAGTGGGAACCACACATGCATATTTTATCCGTTCACCCACTCTGCATCTCACAAAGACACTGCGAACCAAAAATCTCAAATTTGGACTCATCAGACCAAAGGACAGATTTCCACCAGTCTAATGTCCATTTTTCTTGTTTCTTGGCCCAAGCAAGTCTCTTCATATTATTGGTGTCCTTCTGTAGTGAATTTCTTGCAGCAATTCAACCATGAAGGCCTGATTCACGCAGTCTTTTCTGAACATTGATGATGATCCAGTGATGATTCAGTGTCGGGAAATAATTGGACACAAGTTATTTTGGCTGTTTACCAAAATATATTTAAGTTACAGTTAAATAATGAATATGGCCTTAAAGTGAAGTCTCTCAGCTTTAATTTGAGGGTATTCCTATCCAAATTGGAGGAAGGATTTAGGAATTACAGCTCTTTAATATGTAGCCCCCTCTTTTTCAAGGTACCATAAGTACAGTAATTGGACAATTGACTCAAAAGCTGTTTCATGGACAAGTGTGGGCCATTCCTTTGTTATTTCTTCAATTAAGCAGGTAAAAGGTCTGGAGTTGATTCCAGGTGTGGCATTCGCATTTGGAAGCTGTTGCTGTGAAGCCACAACATGTGGTCAAAGGAGCTCTCAATGCAAGTGAAACAGGCCATCTTTAGGCTGCAAAAAAAGAAAATCCATCACAGAGATAGCAGGAACATTAGGAGTGGCCAAGTCAACAGTTTGGTACATTCTGAGGAAAAAAAAAGAACGCACTGGTGAGCTCTGCAACACAAAAAGGCCTCCAGGGACGTCCAGGGAAGACAACAGTGGGGGATGATTGTGGGATCCTTTCCATGATAAAGAAATACCCCTTCACAACATCCAGCCAAGTGCAGAACACTCTCCAGGAGGTAGGCATATCATTATCCAAGTCTACCATAAACAGAAGACTTCATGAGTGCAAATACAGAGGTTTTACCACAACGTGCAAACCATTCATAAGTCTCAAGAATGGAAAGGCCAGATTAGACTTTGCCAAAACACATCTAAAAAGCCAGCCTAGTTCTGGAACAGCATTCTTTGGACAGATGAAACTAAGATCAACCTGTACCAGAATTATGGGAAGATAAAAGTATGGAGAAGGCTTGGAACGGCTCATGATCCGAAGCATACCACATCATCTTTAAAACATGATGGAGGCAGTGGGATGGCATGGGCATGCATGGCTTTCAATGGCACTGGTCATTAGTGTTTATTGGTGATGTGACAGAAGCAGCCGGATGAATTCTGAAGTGTATAGGGATATACTGTATTGATTCAGCCAAAATTCAGTGAAGTTGATTGGACGCCACTTCACTTTACAGATGGACAATGACCCAAAGCAACCCAGGAGTTTTTTAAGGCAAAGGAGTGGAATATTCTGCAATGGCCGAGTCAATCACCTGATCTCAACCCGATCGAGCATGCATTTCACTTGCTGAAGACAAAACTTAAGGCAGAAAGACCCACGAACAAACAACAACTGAAGACACCTGCAGTAAAGGTCTGGCAAAGCATCATAAAGGAGGAAACCCAGCATTTGGTGATGTTCATGCATTCCATAACTGCTTCTTCAAGCAGTCATTGCCTGCAAAGGATTCTCAACAAAGTATTAAAAATGAACATTTTATTAATGATTGTGTTCATTTGTCCAATTACATTTGAGCCCCTGAAATAAGGGGACTGGGTATGAAAATGGTTGCAATTCCTAAATGTTTCATACGATATCTTTGTTCAACCCCTTGAATTAAACCTGTTGCTTCATTTTAAATCCATTGTGGTGTCGTACAGAAACAAAATGATGATAATTGTGCCCGTGACCAAATATTTCCGGACCTAACTGCATGTGTCCGTTATATGAAGCATTTATTTGGGTTGCAATCTGTGAAGCTTATTTTGGCTGCAATCTGAGGTGCAGTTTATTGCTGATTTCTGAGGCTGGTAACTCTATTGAACGTATTCTCTGCAGCAGAGGTATCTCTGGGTCTTCTATGCGGCGGTCCTTGTGAAAGCTAGTTCAAACTTTATGCTTTTTGTGACTACACTTTCGAAGTTCTTTAAATTTTCTGTATTGACTGATCTTCATGTCTTAAAGTACTTATGGACTGTCATTTCTCTTTGCTTATTTAAGCTGTTCTGGCCATAATATGGACTGCTACCATACAGACATAAGGAGGATCTTCTGTATACCAACCCTACCATGTCAAAAAATAACTGATTAGGTCCAACGCATTAAGAAGGAAAGAAATACCACAAATTTACTTTTAACTAGACATACCTGTTAAATGAAATGCATTCAAGATGACTAATGACCTTATCAAGCTGGTTGAGAGAATACAAAGAGTGTGCAAAGCTGTCATCAAGCTAAAGGGTGGCTACTTTGAAAAATTTACAATATTAAATGTATTTTGATCTATTAAACAGTTTTTGGTTGCTACATTATTCCATAGTTTTTATTTCATAGTTTTGATGTCTTCACTGTTGTTGAACCATGTGGAAAATAGTAAAACTATAGAAATGCCCTTGAATGGGCAGTGTGTGCCCTAACTTTTGACTGATACAAGGTATTTACAATGTAAGTCACAAATACATCTATCTAAAGAGGCCACACAAATGAATACAACTGTAGTCTGCAACCTGACAGCAGTACTGTATACTGGCTGTTCATTTCTGATGTAAGATCTATTGGGATTTATTTACCTCTTATATGTGCACATTCTGTAAATGTCTCAAAGACTTTTGTTTTGTCATAACCTAACCACCATTGCCCTGCACTACTTTCTCTGAGGCATCCTAGTTTGGTGAAAATGAAGAACAGGCAACTACATTATATGTTAAGACAGATTCAATGGCATATTGGTAAAAGGACTGTGGAAGGAACTGATGTTCAATCTTCCATGCAGTTTGGATTGACATTTTAGTAACACTTCCCCACTGCTGGCTGCAAAGCTCAGCTTACTATCAACCAGGTACTTATACTCTTCGACCTGTTTTATGCTCTGGCCACGGATGGTGACTTCATAAAGTCTACGATCAGGTCTTTGGTATTGATGCCATTCGGTTTCAGAAGCTCTCCTGGCACCAGTGGTTAAATCTGCCCAATGTGGACTGAATCATGTCATTAGATCGACAACAACCGTGTCATTTGAGCATCCAGTTAATGTTTTTTTAGGGCCATGTGACATGACCATGAAAAACTCCAGACACTTCAGCTTACTATTCCTATACAGTAAACAGTATCTTTACAATACTGTATTTAAAACTCTCACTGATCAGAAAAACAAAAAATGGCAGCAGAGGCCTTGTCCATACAGGTTGCTACCACCAGAGGGCGACAGTGCATAAGGATAACCAGGATCGACGTAGAGGTAGCACTCACTTGCAGAACTTAAAGAGGATCTTCTCGAAAACCAGGACAGGCCCCGTGCTGCCCAGAATGGTCAGGGGCTGCCCCGCAAACAGAGAGAAGGCTACGCCGGTGAGCGATGCCCCAAACAGAGACTCTATGGCACTCTAACAACAGAAGAGAGGGAGGGGCAGAGGGGGGAAGGAAAAGGTGAGTTGGGGAGGAAGACAAAAAGGCAAATCACAGAGGATGCCATAACAAAAGGGAGATGAGGGGTGGAAAACAAAATAAGCAAAAAGGACAGAACAGCACACAACCTAAAATTGGTTTATACCGGCGTTCCGGCTCGGGCTGCCTAGCATCAGGCTGAGTGGATAATCTGTTCTACTTTTTCCACCCCGTCAGGCTGTCTGCGCTCATATTCCTCCAACGCTTGTGGCCCTACGAGTTTACTCAGACGCATCACACACCCCGGTGCGCTGACGCTTGCTATGCCAACATGTCTCCCTTCTAATAAAGGTGTCCGGGGGTTACGGAAGGGTGTGTGTGTGTGTGTCATTTTCAGGGTCAAAGATAACATGGTAATTATAAGCAAATCAAAGTTCAAACTGGGGGTGATTTACTTTCTACTGTATGAAAAATGGGTGTGTAGGTGCTTGACCTGAAGGAGTTTTAAGTGTCTTGCTTAAGGGCCCACTGTCAGATTTTGTTTCTCTTCCACATCTAAGCTCTGGGATTTGAACTAGGAACTTTTCAGTTACTGGCCTGGCACTAACCACTACACCACTGGCTGCCCTGGGGTAATGGTTTAACACATTTCAACAAGACATTTTGGCAAAGGTTGAGACCTAATTTGAGGTGTAACCTGATCGACGCATTTTACCATTCAACTTGGGTACTCTCGGTGACACAGTGCAGGTAGAAGGCAAACAGAAAGATCCAATCGTAATCACACTCACTGACACTAAGGGATAGGCACAAACTCACTATGTTGCCCTTGGTGGCCTCGCCCAAAAGCCCGCCGAAGGTGATTACCGGGGACATGCAGGCACAGTACAGAAACAGGACGGAGGCCAGGCATTGCAGGTTCAACGAGTCTCGGATGTCGCTCCAGTAGAATGGGGCCTTCCGCTTGATGTCCATCAACAGGCCTCCGAAGATCCTAGAGAAAGCGGCCAAACACTTTAGAGAAGGTTAGCTAAAGTCTTTGGCATCATATAACGGTGTGGTAAAGTACCTGCAGGAGTGAAAGTCGCAGCTCAAAGTCACCAACCACTTCATGGCTATCCCCTATCAGTACATCATAATATCTCTCCCTTACCGTTCCTCTTCCTCTATTTCTCTTTATCTCTGTCTCCCTCCCCCTTTCCCTCTCTCATGGTCTTTATTCCCTCCTTCTGTTCCTCTCCTTGTGTCTTTAAATAGTATGCACAGAGGAAAGTGGAACTGTAAATAATGCAGTGACCAGTCTGCGAGGTGTGCAAGTGTGTGTCCTGTGCAATTGAAGTAACGAAATACTAAAACCACACGTTACTAGCTGGACGGCCAGATTATGTTAGAGGCTTTTACAACTAGGACCAGAGTATCTGTTTATGTCACAGTTGAAGCAGTAAAGTGTGCAGTGTGAAGCCATGTAATTGTTATGAGCAGTGGCAGGCATGGTAATGACTTCTATTTCTATTTAGGTCTTCAAAGTATGTTGTTAATGTTGCCTTAAGCACATTCAATAACAAATTCCCCTAGAAATCTGAAATGGTTTGTAATTGTAAATAAAACGAATTAACATGACATGAAAACATGGTACAGTAAAAAGAGAGCTTTGGCTTTAGACTATGCCAAGTCCTACACACAGGATGGGGTGCCATTTAAAATGTACATTGTTACTCTAACTCCACAGGGTGATTTCCCAGACACTGATTAAGCCTAGTCCTGGATTTAAAAGCAAACTCGACGTGGAATCTCCACTGAAAATGCTTGAGGCCAGGAACAAGGTCTGACCTGTGGCTGTAAAGGAATATGTTGAACTCACCGCCCAGTCCTCTGCAGCTCGGGCCCTGCTCCATGGCCTTCCTCATCCTCCTTTAATGTGTCCCCAGTGGGTGAAGATGACCCGTTGACCTGGGAGGGCATCTTCCTTTTCATCTGCAGGTGAGAAAGCGATTACAGGCTCTGTGTAGCTCAGTTAGTAGTGCAGCAAGTTTCACACGCTACAATTTCCAGCAGGCCTCTCATACCCCATACATGAATACATGCATGAAGTACCTGCATGAATTACCTACACGGCAGTCATATCCTCTACTGCAGTGGTATTCAAATCTGGACCTCAAAGCCAATCCCACTCCATTTTTTCTTTGCAACCCACTAATCTGGGACGTACTTAAACCTGGGTCAACAGGTGGGTGCAATTAATGATGAGTTAAAATAGAAAACCAGCCATAGGGTAAGATTTCAATAGTTCTGCTCAACCCGTGTCAAATGCATAGAAAGGTCTGCCATGTTAGCCCACTGTTCCTCAATCATGGTCCTGGAGACCTAAATCTGGTGCAGTGCAGGCTATTCTTCCAACCTAGCAACAAACTGACAGTACAAATGTCAACCCCAACTAATGAAGCCACTCTCCCTTAGGCCAGTCAGCACTGGGCCAAGCCAGTCTATGCCAGATCTCTACGGCAAAACACATCAATTATCAACGTTTTGTCAAAATATTCATGTCCCTAAGCATGCGTGGCAAATTTCTTGCCTGGCTACCCACATTTTTTGCTCTGGCAAAATGATACAGCATATCCACAGATGTCAGCAAGCAGTCTGGATCTCATTAAATCAACTCTACTATATGTTTTGATTGGTTCCATAAACATATGGTCTCAGTCTGATTTGTACCACACCAGACTAGAACACAAGTGAGTAAAGTGAAAGAGATGATCCATACGCAAATGACTGACTACTGTTTTGTTCAATGCCACTCAGCTAGGGGGTAATTTGCATATTTGAATGCAGACACTAAAATAAAAAGCTGCATACAACCTGCATTTCCTCCTAGATACTGAGCTACATTTTGGACTACACATTACGAATGTGTAACTTCATGTAGCCATTTTTTGTCACGCTTATGGCAGTTTCACAGTCCCGCAGAGCTTAAGACCCAGCAGCAGCGCAGCCCCGTATGTCTGGGAAATCACACACAATTGTGGGCACCTGTCGGGGTAATTGTTTGTCTCCTTGTCCCTTATAAAGCAGGTGCTCCTTCTCAGTTTGTGGAGGAGCCCATGCACTAACTTTCAGAACTGTTTTACCACTACACAGCAAACAGAAAGCTGTATCTACTGTCACAAACCGGACCAGGAGGAAGGAACACAGTTTTAAGCTTATTCTCTGTATGGACTATAAGTTCTTGTATTGCTTAGGCGTGCAAACGACAATGTAAGACTCTGGTTTCTTCATATACTCCGCTTTCCAGCTTACCTGTTTAGAGGATACGTCTATGCCAAGGTCCTTGCTTGTTTCTTTACCTGTGCTTTTCCTTACCTGTGTTTGTGTTTTTCCTAGAAACTGCAGCATTCTTGTTGTTTGACTCTACCAGTTCTGTCTTATGTCGTCTTATTTCCACCAGTCCCGTCTTCTGTTTTTGGTACAGTTCCTACCCTCCAACTGTTGACCCTGTCTCTTACATTGACTGGGAGGAACTTTTCCTCACTCTTCTTTACAGTACTACTTCAACTGTGTCATGTTTGAGGGCTCCTGTGTGCACGCCCCACTTTATGTTCCCCCCGCATAATTTCGATAGGATTAAGACCTGGGTTTTGACTCTGTAGCTTTGCTTCAGTGTTTTGGACCATTGTCCTGTTACAAGATCCATGTTCGGTTCAGCTTCAGCTCTCTCTTCTGAGGGAGTCTCGAAGATCGTTTACCATACATCCATATGGTATGTAAGAGCAAACAAGAAGTTTCTTAATCTTTATGGATGGCTGGACAGTCAAGTTACTCTGTAATAATTTTCTAATCATTTGCACCTGTTTTGGTGCACCTGAATTCCAACTTTAGATGTTTTATGGGATGCAATAGGTAGAGGTGCCCAAACATTTGCATTTCTGTTTATTTTAATTGCATAATGATTTCAATGTAAAACAAAAATGTGATTTGTTAAATTGGGTTATGTTTATCAATGAATGTGCTTGGAATTTAGATAAAAATATCCATGGTCCAATTAGGAAAGAACTAATAAAAAAGTGACTTTATAATTGGCTACCCCAATATATTAGACATGCTTTGAGGCATGTAGAAGATTCCTGAGGTCCTCTCACCAGCATATTAACTACCCCATAGCCTAGGATGAAGAGACTTGGAAAGGCAGCATTTTGTTTCAATTCCTCCAGCCTCTGGAACAGCTTAGGGATGAAACGGTGGACATAAAAAATGCTAGTGTTTTACTTTTGGCTGACCAGCCTTAACCTATATTTTTAAAATATTAGATGGGAAATTGATTCCCTACACTATACATTCATTTTTCATTGATGTGTTTGACTGGGAGATTATCATGACACTTATAATTATCATTTAAAGCCAGTCCTTCTGTTTTCCTACTGATAGTCATGTGCATTTTAGGATGTGCTTTTCTGTGGAACAAAATGTATTTCTGGATAAATATTGTGAACCACTATAAATGCAGATACAGTTCTGCTTGAAAGCATGTGAACACCTTGTTCAATTAAAGAATAATGTTCAATTATAGACTGGTGTTCACCAAATCTTTATTTTATCCACACAAGTCTTTCGATCTGACATAATAGGATTTTAGTTACCAATTCCATATGTTGGTTTAGAGGAAATCATACAGCAGTAGAAAAACAAAATTAAAAATGGAATTACTGCATGTGCAAAAATAAGTGAACCCCAAGTTGCACTGGTTAAATCAAGTTGGTACTGTAAGTAGAATCAGGTGGGTAAATATGAGGGTACAAAATGAACTAATCAAAGGAGGAATCTTTAGGAGAGAATGGACAAACCTGAAGGTTTCTGGAAGTGTATTCTCTGAACAGATGAGTCAAAAACCGACCTCTTTGTTCACAATGAAAACAGCTATGATGTTTGGCAAAAACCCAACAGCCAACCACCAAAATAACCTTATCCCAACAGTCAAGCATGGTGGTGGGAATGTCCAAATCCGGGGTTGCTTCTCCACATCTGGGCCGGGTCGACAATAACATCTGATTTAACTACACATGAAGCCTGTGTTCTTGCTAGGGTGAAAAAAATGAGATGACACGGCACTTTGCTGCGTTTTGCAAAGCCTTAAACCCTCACCTGCGATGGGACATTCTTCGGCGGCTCGATTCGTATCGTGGGGTCCCATTCACCTGGGGGCAGGACTGTCACTTGGTCCAAAAACTCATCTATCCCAGACAGCAGATCCGTCCGGTCTTTGGCCTTGTATGCAACATCATGAAATATCTATATTGACAAACAGAAAAAATATATCTTTAACATATAGTGACTAACATTTCCACACCTACAAATCACCCTGAAGTGTAAAAAGTAAACAGATGGTGGGTGGGTGGTAAGCAGCTACCAATAAAACGTATCCTGTCCTCTAACCTCATCGGTCATGAGCGTGGCCATAGATCTGCCGATCTCATGGTACTGAGGGCCTTTACCATGTGGGCCCAACAGCAGAAACAGAAACCTGTAAGGGGACGCAAACCATTTGTACACATTAGACTGGATGCAAACATTTGTACATAGCTATCCACCCCACCCAAAAATATATACTTGACTTACAACCCAACATAATTGAGTTCATTTGGTCATATAACTTTGTTAGGTGATATTCATGGATGAAAGATTCCAGGAAGCAGTAGGCAGTGAGCTGGAATTCCGGAATCCTTCAACCATGATTTCTGGAAAACTTTGACATTTTGGGCAAGTTACCCAAAGTTTGCAACCCAACATAGAATGTATGATGTTAAACAGATGTTTTTGAGTCTGCTGGTAGGGAGCAGAAAAAATAATGAAACCTTGAATCAGTATAGATAGAGAAACTTACGGTGAAAGAGTGGCTCTGTAGGTGTAGTGAATATACCTGGTGGGAACAGGCACCTCCGTAAGCCCTGTGATGAGGACGGCGGGGGACAGGCGGACAAAGGCAATGATGGGCCTCTCCAGGAAGTCCACCTCCCCTACCAGCACGTTGGAAGCCTCTGCGCCCGGAGGAATCTTCTTCATGAAGTTCATGTCCACCTGAAAAGCCCAATGGGTCAGAAGGACTGACTAAACATAAATGCTACTGTAGAGCTGAAATTTAAAAAAACTGTTAGAGAACCAGCAACAATAGTTTTGTTTATTTGGACCAATCTTTGGTATTTTTTAAATATCGGCATGCACAATAACTTGCTTGTTGTTTTCAAAGAAAGAGGGCTTTGTTGCAGTTCTGATATAAACTCTTACAACATATGGAACCAGGGAATCTGCAAATTAGAAAATCTGTAATTCTGTGTTAAAAGTGATTAGTAAGGAATTGGTAAAACAAAGAAAAAAAAAGTGTTGGCCATCCTGAGAACCCAAATGAGTGAACATTTAATTTAGTTTGGAACAGCACTATAACTGATTTGAATATTATCAAAGGCTTGACGATGATTGGTTGGTTGAATGCTAGTTAGGGCAAACAGAGAGATAGGTCCCTTGGACCAAGATTTGGAAACAGTGGTAAATGTAGGACTGACTTCTTCCCATTCCCACTTGCTCCTCCTGCTTTTTATACCGAATGGACTCCAAATGTTCCTGTAAAGACTGGTCCTGAATGACCTTTCCTGCAATGGTTTTCCAGCACTTTTGCCAACCTGGCATGCTCAAAATTCCTTAAAATAACCTAAGAAATAGGTTATACCAAAGTTTCATAATATATTATGCTGCTGTATTATTAGGCTTTATTAACAATTGGGTAGTTTACATTTTAAAATTGAATCGACATAGGGCAAATAATAGGAGAGCGGACACTGACTTGTGCCACTTACACATTGCAGACATTTTAGTCGTTGTCAGAGTCTAAGATATAGTCTATTTCATAATTAGCAATGAAAAGACAACTGCAGTGTGATTCTCCACCTACACATCCATAAAGGCTAGAGGTGATTCAATAGTGACCAGAAGATCACGAAGATTGGAAATGGGGGGAATCTGTATTGGAAATACAAGCACTTCTATCACTACTTCTAACTACCTGGAGACCAATGGGCAGAACATAGAAGGGAAAGAACCTGGACGAAGGACAGAATGACTGAGAATGGAGGAATCCTGCTGAGTGGCAGATGGCAACTATGGGTTGGGGGAAAACAGCGTTCCTGGCATAAAGAAATGCTGTAAGTGCAGTACTGAGCAAACCAGTCACTTGCGTCACATGGCTGTTTGTTTGAGCTACAGCACCAGTACAGTACCAGAGCTGGAAACTTTGACCACGAGACGCATCATATCAGCATCTCTTTCCCTTTTCCACAAACATTTGTCTTTCCCCACACTCTCCCTCTATTTCAAGGTTTTTGTCTTTTCCACAAACCTCTTCAACACCACCCCCCCACGCCCACTCCCGCCAGTGATCCCCTCCTCTTTTGATTACTCCTCCACTTATAATAAACATGAAAGCCGGTTTGAAGCTGTTGGCTGCAAGCTTACTTATTTAATGATTGCAAGAGTTGCAAAGTGATTTATTGACAGTCATTGACTGATGATTGGTGTCTTAAACCTCAGGAAGAAAGTGGTTGATGAGAGGGTTTCTTTGCACAGTAACATGAGTTACCAGTGGTTACCTAACTGAAGTCCACACTGCGGTTTTCATTACTGACAAGCTGATTAAACTGAACCCCACAGTTCATGACAGAATTCAGCAAGGATAGGTGTGGGCGAACTGGAGCTCTGACGTAAAATAAAAGTATGTTTTAGTGAAAAACGACATAAGCACCCAAAGAATAAATCATGGCTATTGTTCAGTGTTAAAATCCATGTTTTTCATCATAACAGTCTTTTATGTGATGTCGTACCTCCTGTCCATCCACGTTAGTCCTCAATTTAGACCATCGTAAACCATGGAGTTTAGTTTAGTCGGTTTTACTGACCCCAACTTTGGAGGGCCTCCTGTCTCCGGCCTTGCTGCTGCCATCCAGGTTGCTGGGGACAGAGTGAGTGGACACCAGTGGCCCTGGAAGGACAAACGAAAAGAGGGACATTGGCAGAATAGGGTCAGCAATGTCAGCTCTGGAGGACCCTAGACAAACACTTCTCTAGTGCGTTCTTCAGCCTACTCTCTGATGTTTCGAAAATCTACATCTGACAATCTTGTTTTTTTTTTTTCAGAAATCACTAAGGTGGTTAAGCATTTAATGTCAGTACCATGTAATAGAACATTTCAGAAGCCTTAATCTATATAGAAACTAAAAACTACAAACGTTTTCTTAAATAGGTTCTTTTGAATAGCCACACTACAGATGCATACCTTAGACAAGTATTTGATACAAAACTGCATTTAAGACATTAATTCAAAGACATTAAATTGACAATAACACAATATGAATTACAGCTTGCATTGAGAATCGTTCAAACAATTGCGCATCCGCCTCCCCATTTCTTCAATGCGCCCTAAAGCCATGTGAGATAAGCCGTAAACAGGAAACGCCAGCACTTCAGCCAGGGTGAAGAGAAAATGACCACAGAAATTTGTGTCAATCACCTAGAATGTGAATGAATGTTTAAATCAATATGAATGGTTGACATTTTCCCCCTTCCATTTCACATTGACCTGTGGCCTGTTGTAATTCAGCCCGGCGGGCTCCAAAGAAGCCATATTGGGATGAACAGGAGCCCCGTTACCCACATTCCCTACAAAGCCCCTGGGAGTGACAGGGATTAGCCTGGGTTTCATCCACGGGCACACTTCATTCAGGAAGATTAAGTCTGGAATGCATGCTCCACGCTGGACATTCGAAACAGTGGCGTTGGGGGGCAGGGGTGCGTAGGGGAGTGTCGGGGTCTCTGGCCACGCTATGTACACCAGCAGCGAATTAAACTATTTCAATAAAAGACCAGAGGCACGCTTAAGTGCTGACATTACATTATATGTTTTTGCATATTCACTTACATTTGTTAATCGGGTCTTTCATACCCTGATTGATAATTGGCTGAAAGCTGTGGTATACAGTGCCTCACAAAAGTATTCACCCCCTTCTACTTCGACACATTTCATTGTGTTTCAACCTGAAATCAAAATGGACTTGAGAGTTTTTGGCACTGATCAATACCAAAAAGTGAAAGTTAAAATCTACAGATTGTTCTAAATTAATTAGAAATACAAAACAGACATTGCATGTGTATTCACCCACATTAGTCAATATTTGGTAGAGGCACATTTGGCAGCAACTACAGCCATTAATCAATTTCGAATCAAATTTCGAATCAAAGTCTATATTCGCTCCAGCTGCACATCTGGACACAGCAGTTATTACCCAAACTTCTTTGCAAACTTGAAAAAGCTCCATCAGGTTGCATGGGAACCTTTGTTGAACAGCATTTTCTCTTTTCACAAGTTCACAATTGGACTGAAGGCTTGGCTTTGACTGGGCCACTTCACCGTTTTGTTTTTAAGACACTTTGGCTGAACTGTAATGTGTGGCTCTGGCTGTATGTTTTGGGGTCATTGTCCAGCTTGAAGATTAATCTTTTCCCAAGTACCAGGTCTCTTGCAGACTTCAGCAGTTTTCCCTGGTGCAGAGAAGAGTCCCCATAGCATCATGTTGCCACCATCATGCTTCACTGGCGGCATAGTGATCTAATGATGATGTGCAATGTTACTTATACCAAACAGTGCTTAGTGTTGAGGCTAAAAAGTTACTTTTGACTTGGTCTCAGAGTCTCCCACATGCCTTGTATCAAAGTCTTGCCAAGATTAGATGTGAGGTGATTTCTTTTTGCCACTCTCCCATAATCCACTTTTGTGAAGCACCCAGCCTATTGTTACAGAAGTGTCCCTCAGATTATCCCTGATTGGTGCTATTAAAGATCCTTATTCTGGATTTGCTTTGAATGTTCTTTGTCATTATGCAGTTTTTGTTAGGAATTGTACTAACTATCTGTGGGACCCCCCAAGGACAAGTTTATTTGACCTGAAACAATGTGAAATACATTGATTATACACAGTTTGATTCCATCCAACTAATTATGTGACTTCTAAAGACAAATGGTTGCACCACAGCTCATTCAGGTTGTGTCACAGCAAAGGGGGTGAATATTTATGCAATAAATAATTTTCAGTTTTACATTTACAATAATTTTACAACAATTTGCAGATTTTCCCTTTTCATAGACTTTTATAGACTTTTGTATTGATCAGTGGCAAAACTTCCTAATTCAATCAATTTTGATTTAATGCGGTGCCACAATAAAATGGAGAAGTGCAAGGGGGCAGAAAACCAGTGTATTGGACCATATAACACAGGTATGACATCATATCATCAAATATATATATATAAGCATTGGTAAGAATACTAATATTCCACTGTCCTTGGCGGTATAAAGTGTTGTAGTTAAAAGACTTATTCCCAAGTATTTTTGTCATTCTATATAGTGACAGAAAGTCTGACGCTGTAAATAATTTTTTTTTCTCTCCGTAAATAGCCTCGAGTGACCCCAGGGCCAGATCTGAATCGGGGATGTGCTGGATGTGGGATTCACTGAAGGCATTTTACACTCTGTTGAACCTACTATCACTCTCTATTATCTCTGTGGGAGGGATGGCTTACCATGAAACCTTGCTGATTAGATAGCTGGTTTTGGTGCTATAACGTCTAGCCGAATAGATTCTACAGTCCCAAACTGACTGTATTCAAGCTTGGGATTCACCCTCAACTCAATCTTGAACAATACTCAGAAAAAAGTCAAGTCAGGAGAGGGGGAGGACTGTCAGACACTAAGCGAAAGCAGGAAACAATTCTGCAGAATTAGACAAGTGAATTGTCGAGTGGATTAGGAATTACAGTAGGGAATTTACAAACTCACAAATATATTTTACATTTCCTGTATCATACGATCAAATGGAGATCCTGCATCTGTACACGTCTTGGCAAATGTTATCACGTTTGCAAGCATGGGATTCAAACTTCAGGTACAGTATAACAGTTTCTTGACGAACGCTGTCCTCCTACACTAAAGAAATTGAATATTACAGAACTACACTAGTGCCTATAACCAGCCGCCCAGTTACCTTAAAGCATGTTTCTCTCCAAACCTGCAGTCTCTAGTTCTCATGACCTGACCTTTTATGTACAGACCTCTTCTACAAATGCTGCTATAAATACAGAGCCAAAATACTACCCAGGTCCAGGAAGAACAAAAAGTCACTCTGGATGTCAGTGGAACAGAGAGCCACATGCCAACGTTTCAGGCCTCCCACCCCGACCTCTCCATGGCTTTATATTTAGAATTGGCTATTGCACATCTTAAAGTCTCTCGCTTAACTATTTATGGGGGGAAACGTCCGATCTGTTTACACTCTGGAATTATGGGGGAAGGAGTAAGGCGAAACGATGCAGCTCTGGAAGAAAAGACAATGACGGATTACATTGTTTAAGTCTGTCCCGACTGTGTAATCACAATGGTACAGTCGTGAAGAGCAGTGAAGGTTACAGCAGGGGAAGATACGCCATGATAAAAGTCCTGTTGCCATGGTTGCAAGTCCAGCGACTCATCTCTCACACTCGCTGGACTAAACAGGCCCCTCAAAGGATGGAAAATAAGGGATGGAAAATGTGCAGTCGATTAAACCCCAAGAGGTTTTTATTTCAGGAATGAATGAGACAACAGGCTTCTATAAAGTAAAGGAGAAATAAATACGGTCTAACTATTGGGTAGTAAATGAGACATTTTGGAGGAGCCATGCTCTGAGTGGGGGGAAATGGAGGGACAAGGCCAGGCAGGCAGGGGATGTGAAAGGGCTGGATGGAGAAAGGTGGAAATAGCGAGAGAAGGGAATGTGAACACTAAATAGCCTGTAAATGTGGAAAGATAGGAGAGAAAAGGACAGTGCAGGGAGATTATTTGATAGACTACAGAGAGAGAAAGAGACAGACAGAGGTGCGAGAAACAGAAATGGAGACTGAGAAATCCTGAGCTATGTGACGTCTTGTTGAGTGAATAGGAGGAGGGGGGTGTAAAAAGGTAACGTTACTGGGTGGCTGATAATGGATGTGGGAGGGCAGAGCCAGTATGCTGGTGCTAGTGTTCTCTGTTCAAGCCGTGACTCACACTGGCAGGCTACACAGATATTTGCCTTCTAAGGGCAGCCGCTGGAGCCCGGCAGTCTGCAGTGATGGTCGTCGAGCCGGATCCGCCTCGCTGTCCCCTGCTGCGGCTGCGATCGGTGCCTCGTCGTCCTCCGGCGGCGACACCACCACCTCCGGGATGGCCTGGGGGCCCGCGGAGGGGCCGGGGCCAGAGGGAGGGCCCGGTGTGCGGGCAGGGCCTGGGGATCTGCGGGGAGTAGGGGGCGTGTTCTGGGGGGTGGCGAAGGGCGAGGGTCCTGGAGAGGGTCCCCCGGTAGAGTATGAGGAGGGCAGGAGGTGGTTGAGGAGGACGGAGACCCGCGACTCACGCCTCTGGGACAGGCTGGAGACGGAGGACCCCGGCTTCAGGGAGTGGCAGGAGGCGGAGAGGCCCTCCCCTGGAGCGGCGGGAAGACACAGCGACAAAGGAGGGGAAGGAGGGAGGATAAATGGGGAGAGGATGGTAAAAGGAGAAACATTTAACGGGAGATTTCACATTCTCTACGGAGAGAAAGGTAGGGGCTGGGAAGGAAAGTGCAAGAGAGAAAGAAAGACAGAGAGAGAATGACAAGGAAAACAAGAAAGAGATACAAAGACAGTGACACAGAAAGAGAGAAAGACAGAGAGACTGGGACAGGAGAGGTTACTGAAAGGGAAAGGCGAGAAATAGCCCAGCTGTGTGTGGAAACAGACACCGAGAGACGTGCGTGACTCGACGGGAGGGTAGGGGCGGTGTCCACATGGACCAGTTAGCTTGCGGGTTCATCAATCAATCACACAGTGACAGACTGAGGGAGGGCATTTTCGATAGAGGGATGCTTGCAGGCAGAAGGGGTGTTCACACACCCCTTAGCACAGCGTCTGTGCACGTAGAAACACAGAACCAGACAATTAACCAGTCAAATTGGTCCACTTGTTTGAAATACAGACAGTGCAAGCAAGCTGTGCAACAAGATACCAGTATTGTATAAATTTGTACTTGACATTTCACACACAGTTTGTTACCCAGGCAACATTGCATTCATTGCATTCATCAGAACACATTGTGACACTAGGAAAACCCTGAGACTCTGGATGAAGATGTAACAGCTGAAGCACAACAAATTATTTTGATTTACGCAGGCACCGGCCATACTCTGACATACACACCGCCCTGAGGTCAGTCCCCTGAGGTCATGCATAGCGAAGGGAACAAACGAAACAAGTCGAACCACAAGAGCATTACCAAATCCAGCATGGAAGCCATAGTTAGTCCTTGGAGGCCAAACCCTGAGCCCGCCCCAGCAGAAAATGTCAGCGCCATCCGCACCCAGATTTCTCTTTCAAGTTTGGGGGCATTGTAATTGTCTCTGAGGCTTACGTCCAAATTGTAGTATCTACTCGCAAGTTTGCAACCTCCTGAAATACCACCATGGATTTGGTCCTCTGGTGCTAAGACCTTGAACGGGGTCGCGGGTTCAAATCCCGCTGGGGCACCGCATAGTAAAATGTATGCGCTCATTATGCTGTGAATAAACTTAAAAGCTACTACTACATAGCATTCATTGCAAACCTTGTTGTGATCATACGTGGGTGCTGCTATCATCTTTCCTTTTTTGGAATACAAAAGGAATGACCAAACATTATTTGAAGCCTTTCAAAGATGACGAAAAAGAAATAGGGTGTGTGTGGCCGGTGGGGTCATACCGTTTTTCTCAAGCAAGAGCGGGTCGGAATGTTTCTTGCCTATGTCGGCGATGGAGCGCACCAGCGGGATGCGGTTGCTGAGCTTCCTCTCGTTCTGGTGTTGGTGCCTCTTTAGCATTGCCTCACGCACCTTCAGACGCAGCTCCTCCTCCAGTTGACCGGACGCCACCATGCTGTCGATCAACATGTCTGGAAGAATCCGCGCGTAAACACAAACAGGAACACTGTACGTTGTCTCGTGTTATTGCTCATTTTGGATGTTTTGACCATTTGTAAACACACGCACACGCTAAATCTCCATCCTTCACCACTCTATACTTGTGCAATACATGTTATTACATATTTGTTTGGTTGACTACTTTGTTTAAATCAATCGTTTTGTCAGTTTTTAAAATAAATTAGAAGTTAAATGAGTCGTACACTTATTTTCATGAATAAATGCATCCAAACAACGTATCTGGAACAATCACGTTTCAATATACTTTTTTTACCGCTTTGTTTGTCATTGTTTATTTTTTTGTACTTGTGCACACACAAATCTAAAGCCCTCAAACAACTCTGGACCTCAAGATTAGTTCCACTCCGTTATCAACCCTCTAATCAGGGACTCATTTAGACCTGGGACACCAGGTGGGTGAAAATAATAATGAAGCGGAACAGAAAACCAGCAGGCTCCGGACGTAGGGTAAAAGTTGAATACCCCTGACTTATTGCATGCGCACACACACTTCTGATATAAATGTACCTGCGATCTCCTCGATACAGGTGGCTCTCATGTCCAGCAGAACAGTCCCTTTGAGGATGCAGCTTCTTAACTCAAACAGGCTGTGTAGAGACAGGGTGGCCACGTAGGGCTTGCTCCAACGCTCCCCACCGTCCTCCACATCTTCCTCAAACTTCAGCCACCTACATACCCGCACACAGTACACAAACACACAATACACAAACACACAATACAGCTATATTATTGCTTAAAATAGTCAAATGTCTCTATCCTGAACAGCGTGACCAGTACAACAGACTGGGCCAAAAACACAGATGATATTTTGAGCAGGTTGACTTTTGTGTGGAAAACATTACTTTTTTAATGCTTTTTCCTCCTGTCAGGCTAAACCAGTCTTCAACCAGTTGCTTTAGAGCGATAAATTGCTGTGTATTTGCTGCATGTCTTATTTTTAAGAGCGGTAAATTAATGTGTATCTATTTATGAGCCTGTGAGGGTCGGCTGACGTAGTTTGGTATGGTAACAGTGCCATGGTTATGAAGGATTCACAAGGTTGACTGACTCATGGGGAGAACCACACGCAGTAGAGATCTGTCAATTCTACCCATCACCCGATCTAACACACATCATACAGCTCTTCATTCCCCACACCACGCGAGCAGATAGAAAGAGTGTTTAAAAAAGCCTACCGTTTTGTCAGATAAGACTAGCTGCCCAGATTTAACAACAGTCCGAAAAAACTTCAAAATTATAATAAATTTCACAATTTTGCAAATTCAAAGATATTTTAATTTGTCACATGCTTTGTAAACAACATGCGGAGAACAACAGTGAAATGTTATTTTATGTACATATAGCTTTTTCCAGCAGTGTGTGGGGGGGACGGTTTGTTGAGCGCCGATACCAACAACACAAAAGGTAGATGCGTTAAATTATACAAAAATGTTTTTAATGTATTGCAAAAACTTCCTCCTTGTATACCATAAAATAAAGTAGGATTTATAACACAATCCCTGTCAAAATAAAATTAGCACCAGCAAATTAGCAACAATAATATCATTAAAATATGCCTTTTTTTATATTACATGACGAGAGCAATATGTTCCTTGTCGGTGCAGTTTGTCCATTGCAATATAACCGTAAACAGTTATACTTTAGGCTTACTGTAATATGCAGTGGATCTAAAAAGTATACACACCCCTGTTAAAATGCCAGGTTCTTGTGATGTAAAAGAATGAGACAAAGATAAATCATGTCAGAACTTTTTCCACCTTTAATGTGACCTATAACGTGAACAATTCAATTGAAAAACAAACTGAAATCTTTGAGGGGGAAAAATAAAAAACTCACAATAACCTGGTTGTATAAGTGTGCACACCCTTAAACTAAT
>JACXGI010003882.1:9734-31363 GCA_016801175.1 Esox masquinongy
CCCCCCCCCCCCCCCCCCCCCCTCCCGCTTCAAATCTGTATCACTCAGCTCTAGATGAGTTTCACAAAGAAAGTTCTGGTTGTCGGGGTTTCTCCGTACAGGCCCGTCTCAGACTAAAATGTTTAGAAGATTTCGGAGAAATACAACAAGCGCCCGTTTGGCGGTCGCGTCAACACCCCACTGCGGCGACGCACAACAAAGAACCCCGTTAAAAAGAAGAAGCGTGCCGCCATTTCCAGGCTCTATATCCTAAAACGCGTTTCTTACGCCGACACACGTGCGCACGGGAACAAACCCGCGAGTGCACACACTTTCCATATCATATGTGCCCAGTCACAGAGGGAGAAGGGAAGGGGAGCGACACCGTGAGAGACTGACAACAGTGTGTCTAAAGAGACAGATGCCACGGACTGATCTCCCCGAAGCGTTGGAGCGAGGGGCTGTCACTCTGTTCCCACTTGGGCTCCAGGAACCAGCTGTGTACCTAGTACTCTAAGACCAACTATAAAGGGGACGCCCATTGGGGAACCAGGGACAGGCTGGTCAAAATAGAATCCCAGTAAAACGACTCCCTACGGGCCGGTCACATTGCGGATGTAACGATCCGGCCCCGGCGGCGGTGGCGGTTTTCTCGGAAACCTTCACGTGGCTCAGAGAGAGTAAGTCATTTACTGTTTCACCCTCAAAATGCAATAACTTAAGATAAAAAAAAAAGCGTTCCAACGAACATCCAGAGAGACAATGGTGTAGTCAATTCATTTGGGTCAGTGTATCTGAATTGATTTCATTCTTTCAGTCTGACGGACAATAACTCCCTGGAAAACAGCACTACTCATTGTTTCCAGGATTCAATTCCGAGGGTCATTTGCGAAACAATAACATGATTGAGTTTAGCCAGATGGATTCGGTATTAAATTTTCCGAGGCCGGGCCGGTCTCTGGTGCCTGTGATCATACTATTACTTTCGGGTTTCTCTCTCTCTATCTCAGTCTTTTAATTGTCCTGAACCTTCCTCCCCCATCTCTCTCTCTCTTTCCACCCTCTCTCATCTGACAGTATGTGACTGTTTCCGTCTGCATTTCTATTCTTGTCTCTCGACCTCCCTCTCTTTCTACTCCTCTCGACCTCCCTCTCTTTCTACTCCTCTCGACCTCCCTCTCTTTCTACTCCTCTCGACCTCCCTCTCTTTCTACTCCTCTCGACCTCCCTCTCTTTCTACTCCTCTCTTTGCATCTCGTCCACCTCCCACCCATCCGCCCCGGCTGTCTCTTTCTCTCTCTCACACTCTCTTGCTCCTTTTCTCTTTTTATCTCTCTACCACTGTTTGTCTCTCTGTGTCTTTCTTTGATCTCATCTCTCTCTGACTAAAACAACAATAACCGTAGCGTCGGTAATTAGATTACATAGCGGTACGGTGCGGTGGTGTACCTGCTGCTGTACCCATTAGGCCTATTCATCCATTACACCGTAATAACCTGCCATGATTCGGGGTGGGGGATGGGGGCCTCCCTCATTGACTTCTCCAATCCGCTACTGAAATGGCGTTCGTGACGACTTCATTGGCCGTGGCTCTATTTGAAATCTGCATCATTCACATTTTTCTAATTTTGAAACGAACAAAACGCCTCGACTTTTCACCCCTGCCCCCCTGAAAGATTGTCACGCCCCTACCAGTCTCAGGGACGTTGGCTGTTGACTGAGGGAATGCTAGCGGGCACGTTCGGTGATCGGCTTCGACAGTGATGGACGTCGTTTGCAATTGAAGGGGGAAACGTTGATTACGTTGATAGGTTGTAAGCATACGAACACAACGTCAATGATAACAAATTGAAAACAAATTGCATCTGGACTCTCTTTATTAACAGCCCTCACATTAGGACCACTCATACAAACAGAGACAGACATAAACAGAGAGAGTGAGACACACACACACACACACACACAGAAAGAGAGACAGAAGAGAGAGAGACACCCAGAGAGAGAGACAAAGAGAGACACAGAGACATAGAAAGAGAGGAATGAGACGGAGACAGAGAAAGAGAGACAAAGAGAAGACTGACAGAGAGAAAGATCTGCCAGAGAGAAAGAGAGCAGAATAATAGTTACTTCATTCTGCTGCTTTTCATATTGAGAAATAACAATACAAAAACAATAAACAAAAAACAAGACTAATTTAAATAAAGATAAAGGCTCCTTGATTTACCTATGTTTCCATTGTCGTCTGTGACCCCCGCTGAGTGAAATTATGGAAGTTGAAATGTGACGTTTGGTCACAATTACCCAGACTCCCTTGAGGCGGGCACAGGCGAGCCTGCAGGATCCCTGTAGCACTAGCCTTGCCAGAAACAAAGAGACAATTTGTTTGAAACTGTTCATAATTTAATTCCAATTTTGGCTCCATGTGTGGGTCCAGGGATTAAATTAGTATCTTGTAAAGGCATTTAATCACACTCCATAGCATCGACAATAATTCTTCCATCCGTTCCAACAGCATTGACTATGATAGCTAACCTGCTGACAGTGTCCGATTGAATTATTATTTTAGATACTTGACATGATTGTTAAATTGTTTTTGACAAACACTTGGAAACAGTAGGAAGGAATAAATGTACTAAATGTACTAAATGTAACAAAACTTGCATAAAGAACTTACACATCATCAAAACAAACACAAAGTTCATTTTTAACAGTATGAGGCATTAATCATTCTTGATTAGCAATGTTCAATAATGATCAACCTAGCTTGACCTCTTCGCCACCGTCGTTCACATTCACAGACCAGGTTAGGCTGAATAGTCACACAGCGTTGTGGCCTGACTAATTTTTCCTTTGAGATTACTTTTCTTTTAAGAGGATTTAGAAGACAAACATGAAAATTACTGTTTTTAAGAACATTAAACATTACAGTTTCCGTCACTGGCCATATATGGACGAAGCGCATCTGGTTCTCGGTCTCGATAAACCCCGAAGAGTAGCCAGTAAACTTCCCGAATCATTTTGAAAATGAACAACAGTTTAATAAACCGTTGGCCTAGCAGGACCAGGCAAGCTACAATATATAACAAAATACCTGATAAAACACCAAAGACGGTTTTACCGTCTGACCACCAGTTGGGGCTGGCAACTCCTCCCCATTTTCCCTGCGGCTATGGGACTACTCTTCCTTGTATCCTATAAGGAAGGCAGGGAATATTAAATACAATTAATCCTTTTTTTGAAAAGGAGCCAGTTAGGTCGGCCAGACATTTCAAATAGGTCTTTCACTATAGGATCTGACAGCCAAGCAAACTCTTTTTTTTCAAGCTACAGTCATCTAGTCACGGACAAAGCAGTTTGAAAGTGGATATTAGAATTACTGAAAGGTTCAGTTCCCTATGGATCTAGCTTATGATATCCTGCCGAATATGGTAACCGCACAAAATTACATTCAAGCAATGTCAAACGTAAGATCTTTGATAAACAGCTTGTCCCCGGGTTTGATAAGCCGAAGAACCCAGGCACTTCCAGGTGTGATCCTCTCTGCAGGCGTACAGGAGCCTGCTTTGGGACCAGGATGCCTTGCGGCGAGAACGCAACCAGGATTTCAATTGATTGATAACATTTCGTCCTGCACGAGCTATCGATCCCTATCTTTCCAAACTGTTTGATATGAAATAAGAAAGCCTTAGGATTGAACCAATTGTCTCATGATCAATGATTTATCCCGTCTTGGAGAGAGAACACATAATTCTAAGGAGAACAGAGTCTTAAAATTTACCCGGGATTCCCACGAATGATGATTCAGCCTCCACGCTTCAAGTGGCCCCACTAAAGATAATTAAACTATCAAATAAACTTCTCCTTAGAGATTTTGCCGGAGAGCCAATAAAACGAGATGGCGTCTTAATGTCGGATTCAGGATTCCACTGCGGTTTCAAACCCGGCGTTCTGGCATGCGCCAGTATTGATTTCTGATGCGATAACCCCCATTAGTTGTCTGGGTATGAGCGTCTTGTCTTTGCAGAAGATGAAACCACTCTACCCATCTCCTCGGGCTGCCCGCGAATACACAAAATCGCTGTCCATGGCACAACGCTATAGCATTAGCTTGACACACTATCAATCAATCAAATGTATTTTATGAAGCCTTTTTTTTACATCAGCAGCTGTCACAAAGCACTTCTACGCATACCCAGCCTGAAACCCCAAAAAGCAAGAAGAAACAAGAATTCAGTGCACAGCGGTAAAAAAGGAATTTCTGCCTCGTCTAAACCTGTATTCCAGTCTGTGATCTGCATTGAAGAAATACTCATGAACGGCTAACAACCTAAAATGGGCACATCAAACGGCAAGTCCTAAACGTGGAAAACAATACGGGTCACGGACGTCCTTTGCATTTAACATAAAAACACCGGACCACCCTTATATTTAATAAAACCACCGGACCACCCATATTTAACGAGCCCCTAATACAAAAGAGTGAAGGTCGGGAGGTCATCGCTCACTCTCTCTGATCCGGCGCTCTCTCTCTGCTCGTATGGACGTGTCCGAGTGAGTAATCCCTTCTTGTTCGCCTGCCCGATTATGTCACACACAACAACAATAATGGCGAGAACAGGGTAATGCGTTGGGCGACTTACTTTGTTATAGAATAAGTAAGCCAATAACAGTAGTGTCCTACTTTGAAAAATGCAATGTGCATAATTCAGCACCAACAAATCCCCTACCAAGTCCTTACCAGTTCCCCATTAGGGACAACATATATGGCCCTTATACAAACAAACACACAGTACATTGTCCCCCCAGGACATCCACTGTAGTAGACATTGTCGAA
The DNA here is from genome assembly GCA_016801175.1 of Esox masquinongy. Taxonomy (NCBI): domain Eukaryota; kingdom Metazoa; phylum Chordata; class Actinopteri; order Esociformes; family Esocidae; genus Esox; species Esox masquinongy. The sequence continues at coordinate 14,548 of JACXGI010003882.1, forward strand.
ACTTTGCTGTGCCGTTCTATTTTAAGCCAGCAGTTCTCCAGGCAGTTTGCGCTAGCTGGGTGGACGGTCTCAGCTGGCCAAGTGTCAACCTTTGAGCCTCAATGATGTGGCCTGGACGTTCTGGACACACAGGTGGGCTCTGACTGCAGGGCGTGGGTGAAGCCTGGGTGGAGACGACACCGACCAGAGAGCACGCGAAACCAACCGAGTAGAACAGCCAGAAGCCCCGGCCACCGACTGGCCTCTGACCTCTGGAGCTCCAACGACCACCGCAAGAGGACATGATGCTGAAGAGGACATGGTGCAGAAGAGGACATGGAGCAGAAGAGGTCATGGAGCAGATGGTGTTAAAACAGACCTGGGAGCAGTGGAGGACTGAAAGACATCCATGTCCTTGGTACAAACAGACGTCAGATCAACGATGGGGCTGATGATGAAATCCAGATATTCGTGAAACAGATAGCAGCAACAGATTTGAGGAATGCAGACAGACAGAGAATAGAGAGAAAGAAATACAGAATGACAGAGATACACCGAGAGGGAGAGACGGAGAAAGACGGGGGAGAGACAGACAGAAAGCAAAGCATCCCAAACCTACCTCATCCTCTCTGAACTCTGTAAAATGTCATATGACCATAATTGGTCAGTCCGTTGCAGGTGACACAAACAGTCCCTCAATGCCAGCTGACAAAGTTAAAAGCACCTTTCCGGTGAATTTTCTCCCTCAGTACTTGGAACTACATAGCTATGTTCAAGGTACTGAGGCGAAATTCTGTTTGACAAGCAAAGGTGTTTTCCCCTCTGACAAGGTGACTTAACTCTCCTCACTGATCTCACAGGAGACGCTAACGAAATGGGCCATGCACATACACACACACACACACACACACACACACACACACACACACACACACGCACGCACACTCACAAACCTGTCACATTTACAGTGACACATCTGTCACACACTCACACATTCACACAGCTGTCACACACACACGCACACTCACAAAGCTGTCACATTTACAGTGACACACCTGTCACACACTCACACATTCACACAGCTGTCACACACACACACACACTCACAGAGACAGACACACATGCTCAGCTGTGTTCTGACCCACCACAATGTCTCATTGCCAGAAAAAGTAAATGGAAAAATGACAGTGAATGCCCCGGGTAGATGGTTCTTATACAGAGGTTGATCTAGGATCAACTCCGCCAGTAAAAGAAAAATGCCTATAGACAACAGGTCAGTTTCTCCAACATCTCTACCTCAAATTATTCCATTGTTTAGTAAGCTGCATGAAGATAGCAGAATCATAAATACTGAAAATGCTCCATTTGACGCTTTAATGAGTTGACTCCTTTCATTTGTTCATTTTAGCACAACCCATCCTTTTTTTCTGATGACAGGCCTGTTTTTAAACACGAGAGTGTGAAGAAATGAGTCTCTACCTCAGTAGCTTGCCAGGGGAATTTGTTCCGGATGCAAAGCTAAAATGAGTGTATGACATTCTAGTTTCAAATCATACTCAGTTTTTAAAATTGTGTCACGCTAAAAAAATATCTTACCCATTATGCATACTGTTTACAATGCAAGTAGACGGGTCATTGGAACAGTGACATTACAGGCCACACTTGCTGACTGGTGTTATATAAGAGATGATAGCAAATAATCTTTCCATTACACAGACATGTCAAGATGAAACCGTCTAATCGTGTCACAAATTAAGGCCAAAATAAACTAGGGTGTGAGCCCTGCAGCAATACCCAGAGGGTGTTGTCAACAAAAATAAGAAATACATCACGTTAGAGGGACATAACTTGAATCATGAAGCAGGTGGAAACTGGGTGAAAGTCGGGTGTATCGGATTGTTGACAAAACATCACAAGAAAGTCCTCCTTTTGCACAAGAACAGCCTTTATACTTGATATATTTTCCACACCACGCCCCTCAGGCCTTATTGGTTAATTATAAACTAGGTGATTTCCATGCTTAATGAAGATTGGCTGAAAGCTGCCATACCCCCTGGGCCTCATTTCTTACACATACAATACCTCCGAGTGTCATCGTCTAACAACCCAACGGTCCTACAACGTAGCGTCCTACTCCTCCGCGCGCGCGCGCACGCACACACACACACACACACACACACACACACACACACACACACACACACACCAACGGAAACAATTATTTGATGGATGCGTCAATATCCTGTTGACCCAATAAACCTTAACCCAATATTACTTCCCTGTCAACGGTGGGGACGACCGCGAAATTGCCTGCCAGCGACTATTAGATCACCCTCGAGTTGGGGATGATTATCGCGAGGTATCGGGGGAAATTGCGTTTTATTGGAGATTGGAGAGGGTGATTATGTGCCGATGTTAGAGTGTCACCATTATTTCTATTTATTTTGGGGATCCCAGGAGGTGTTTGCCCGTTCCGGTCACCGACGGTGTGGACGGCTGGGTACATGAAGGGCATACAGCGCGGAGGACACCCGCCCCTTCGCAGAGCAGCGCACTCGCAGCACACGCAAAACACTCGACCCCCACAATGCACTCTAAATGATCATTTACTTCTACTTAATAGCCAGTGGAGGGACGGGGGGAACATTCGGAGATGCGCCGGGCACTATATCAGTGCAAAGTGAGGATCCAGAACCATAATGTAGCATAATCCAGGCAACACCCCCCTTTCACTTTAATAGAAACGGCGCTGTGGTGAATCGAATGACCCATTAAGGCCAAATAGAGCCACTGGCTAGCAGTAATGTTCCTGATTATGGCTCGCATAAAAAGAGTCAATCTGGTTGAACGCACTGTTGGGAATATGATTCCTTGGTTTACATGTACAGTAACAAGGCTCAAGGGTATACCTACGAGTAGAAATTGCAGCAATTGCAGAAGCGCTCCAAATGTAGCCGGAATTTATTATCAAGCGAGCGAATAAAATCTCGGTAGATGTATCGCTACAATAGTACTGTCACATCTCTCCTAATTTATACATACCAGTCAAACTCCAGGCGGAATTCCACATTAAAACGCGAGCGCGCCTGCACGCACCCCCCACCCAAACACACACATAATCAAACACACACCCACAGAAAATACTTTTACAGTTTGGTGTCAGTGAGAAGGGCATAGATGGGCTGATGGAGCCAGAGGTGGTGTGCTCATCTTCATTGCCTGATGCTGACTATTGAGAGGAAATGAAAGAACATTATCGTGTCTGCTTTGCCACCCCCTTTTGTCTATCTCTCTTTGTCTCTCTGCCTCTCTGACTCTCTCTGTTTCTATCTCGGACTCTCTCCCTCCTCTCTGCGTCTCTCTCTCCCTTTGTGTCTCTCTGGATCTCTGTCTCTGACTCTCTCCGTCTCTCTATGTACTTCTCTCTCTGATTCTCTCCCTCTCTAGTTGTCTCTCTCTCCCTGTCTCTGTGTCTCTCTGCCTCTGTATCTCTCTCCCTGTCTCTGTGTCTCTCTCTCGTTGGCCTGGGAGCAGAAAGGCGGTGATGCAGATTCCCATTCTTTCATCACCCAACCACTGTCATGGCAGATAACGGCAGAGAAAGAAAGAGAGAGAATGTGTTTGAGGAGATAAGACGATGTTTTGTTAGCCTAACATTCATGAATACTTATGAGTGACATAATGTGATGTGTGCGTGTGTGTTTGTGTGCGCACGCGCGAGTGCATCTGAGGCTGTGTGTACATGACTTTGTGTAGATGCGTGTGTGAATCAAAGGGAGGACGCTGGAGATGACATGTCTCGGAGATGCCGTTTCTTTAAGTGCATCTTAGAGCAGGGCTAGGCAACCTGTTTCCTTTCCGTTTAGGCACCACACCTGAACAACTAAGCAAATAGATCAATTGAAAGACTGCTTATATGTGACACGGCAGGTCTATCAGATTGGTTAAATTCCAAACAAAAAGCGCCTAAGACCGTCAGACCCTCCAACTGTCCCAAACTTGTCATACTAACAAACTCAGACACACCACCCCAGAGACCAGTCCCCGCCCTCCCAGTGTAGTCCACCAATCACAGACCTGTCTGGGACCACACACGGAGGAGTACATCCAATCGGAACAAGAGAATTGTAGTGCGCCACGGTGTCAGACATTCAATTAATCTGAGCCAAAGAGATTGTGGCCGAGAATGTGTCGTATCTCTCTCCAATGCCAGATATACAGAGCAGGTAGACAATGAGTTGGCAAATAGACCAGTGAAGTCATTTTTTGGCAACGAAGTATGTCTCGTACTGTATACAGTATGTGGCCAAACATACAGGCCAGAACACACACAAATACACATATGAACCCCCCCACCTATAATAAATAGCATAGTTTCCTATTAAAGAAACGCTAACACTTTAGAACAAGGTCCACTTTATAAGAGGGCTGTAAAGGGTTTATAATGAATGGTGATTTAAGGATTTCTAAATGATTCTGGTTTGCTATCCCAGAAACAGAAAGAGTATTTTTTTCCGACCAGTGGTCAAATCTCATGATGTCGTGCCAAAATGTACAACCCGCTGATTTAGTCATCCCATAGTTTTTTCCCTTTGCCAAATTATTCATATCTAAGGTATGCACAGCCACCATCGCATATTACACAATTTTTACGGACTAGTACAGAACAATTTCCTCCTTCCCCTCATGGTTTTATGAAGATGTCCTAATTCACGGGAAATCTGACACTCAGGGATTGACTAGAAAAGAGGAATAAAAGAGAGAAAGAAAAAAAGACAATGACAAACAGGTAGCGACTCTAAAGAAGCAAATACAAAGCATACTAACTAAAGATGAGGACACAGGCAGCTATCAAACAAGAGAGGAATATTGTAACTGACACTTCAACTGACATTCCTATTTTGTTTAAATCTTTCTTTAAATGCATGTAAGACATGGGCCAGAGTCAAGCTTTTTATTTCAAAATGGCTACTTAATTCTACTCTTCAGCATATTGAACTTCAGTGAGTAAACAAAACAATGACACTCTGTTTTGATTTCTTCTCCCAAATAAAGACATTTAATAATCATCAACCGTTTTTGTCATATCAGCACTTCATCAATCGACCAAAGGATATGGCCCAAAGTGATGTTCTGTTGAATAACCTTGTAAATGTCTATATGTCTATATCATTGACCTGTATGGATGCTAAGAAAGCAGAAAAACACTTTGCATACGATAACAATGAAGAAAACTTCAAAAACAGATTTTGTCGTTGGATAATATTGCAGTCTTACAACAATCTTACAAACACATTGCATAGAATCTGTAAGAAAATATATCTTTGTTCGTCATTTAAAATGGGTGTGTATTTATGTACATGTGAAGATTAATAAATATTGATTTATTAAAAATAAAAATAAAACAATGTGTCCACGTAATACTTACACAACATTTGTCTATATTGTTTTTAAGTTGTTCTATACCATATGGTGGAAGGATAGTTGAATGCTAAAACTTTAAACTCTCTCCAGTTGCCTTAATTTGACAAAGACTCAAGAGACTGGGAATGCAAATGAAACCAAACGCAACTCATAGACATTGCACGCAGCTTGACTTCATGTTATCCGCAAATTTGACCTGTGTGAAACTCAGGAAAAACATTCATAAACGCCAAGGGAAATGCCATGTCGCCGTTTGCGTTTGGTTTTAATCTCCACCTGATGTGGCTTCATGCTGTTCCTTCTTTTTGGAGGAACACCTGATTGGAGGGCGGGTCAGCTCGACATGACTGAAGTGGGAGGTACTGCACGTTAAGTCACGTTTTGGTTCGATTAGACGCGCAGGCATTGGATTGCTTCGACCAATGGTGGCCTGCCACCTCATCTGCTGTGCAGTCAGGGATCAGATGGTCAGATCACATGGGAAGGTTAAATGCAGTACTGGCTCTAGCCTTTTGGGGGCCCTAAGAAAAATTGGATTTGAGGCCCCCCCTCCCATAGTGGTCGGGGCTCCCTAGTGGTTCCACTTCGGTCACTTATGCCTAGATCCGGCCCGGATTAGCTGAGATTTTATTAGCTCTGACTTAAAACTGCATTTTATTCAGACAGGAACTCCACTTTAAGAGAGCCATGGAGTACTGTTGGGCTAAAATAAGAAGAATGCATACTTTATACGACAAGTGAACAGTGCTCGATGAAATCCAAATTCCAAAAGGTTTATTTGTTTTTGTCTAACACTACAGAGGATGATTCTATCATCATTTAGCTCTGATGGACAAGGAGAAAGACTGCAAAATTACTTTTAGGTATAGTTTAGGTAACTCATAGAATGTGATTTCAGAGCAGGGATATTCATGACTGAACCTCAAAACGTAAAACTACACGACTGTAGCACTGGAAATGAAAAAGTAGAAACGTTAGAGCATTCTCAGATTCAGGGTGTCTTTAAAAAACAAAATTGTTTTATTTTTTCATTTTATTGGTATTTTTATATACATGGCATAATTTTGTGCTTTTTTTTTTATCAAGAAACATCAGAGAAAAAAATTCAAACTGTACTTGAAGTCTGTATAGACATTTCTACAGGGCTTATATCCCAAAACCAGTTTGTTTTCCAGTGAGTTAGTGATGGTCCACTGAAGATGATGAGAATGTTGGAGGTGGTGTGCTTTACCAACAATAGCAAAGGCACCTGTGTATCGCTTTGTTAGAAAAACAGACATGGCCCAAATCCGACCACGCAAATGTCCCGGTTCAATTTCTGCTCGGCCGCGGCCCAACACTCATTCCCCATCTGAGAACAATAGAAAAATAGAGGAAAAAAAACAAAAAAAAAAAACAACATCAAGTTTTTTGTTCCATTTAAAGTTTTGGAAGAAGGGGCTTTTTTCCCAAGCCAGATTTTTTGAGGAATTCCAGATAGTTTTTTCTTAGTTTGGGACGACTGTGAGAGACGACCAAGGGAACAGACAGAGGGCATGAGGACAACAACCAAGAGGGAAAGAGAGAAAAATCAACAAACAATGACCGAAAGAAAGTGCGATATGATAAGTAAAAAAGGAAAAGACAGAGTGATAAAAGAGAGAGAAGAAAGACGAGGTCGCCACGGTGAGAATGAGAGAGAAAAAAAAGAAAAGATATGAAGAATATCTCCCAAAGAAAGTGCATCTGTCGATAGATGGGGAACAGAATGGATTGAGACCAAGGTCCGGAGTCCTGGGATCCCGGACGGGGATCCAAAAAGAGGGGAAGGCCTTTCTGGTGTTCAGCGGTCCTCTGCCCTCTCTCAGCTCCACAGACACACGTTGCTGGTGGCCTGGCAGGTGGAGCCCTTCTCGGCGGGGGACAGGTATAGCTTGCCACTGGGGCACACGCACAGCTCGTACACAGTCTGTTTGGGGTACGTGGTGCCGGGCGCGCCGTGCAGCGGATCCGCTGCCGTCCCCTGAGGAAGGCTGCCCAGACGAACTGTGCTGGCGTCTAAAAAGATCTGGAGTGGGAGGGAGAGAGGGAGAAAGAATGAAAGGGAATAATGTATTAGATATCAGAAGGAAATGGACAGACAGTAGGGGTACAGTAGGGGTTTCCTTAGGCACACCACAAAGTAAAGTGCCTGCACTAAAAAAAAGTGCTGGGTTGTTTAGATAACCGAACTACTGGTTTGCCAGCATTGGTTCATTGTATTGGGTTGTTTTTCTGTATGGCAACATTTTTTAAACCAGTTCTGGGATGTAAACAGACCCAGCAAGCCAAATCTCATCACTCCCGCGCAGTGGCGCAATTAATGACCCTGCTGGGTATTTTCTTAACTCAGTGTTGGGTCAACAATCCCGCCGAACCACGTGAGGATTTGAGGTGACTTATTTCTCAACGGACTGGCAGACAGAGGGACAAGACATTGTTACCAAAAACAGGAGTTTAGTACTATCGTTAATCTTTTTATTCAAATGATATTCTGTGTATATCCAGAAAATGGTTTTATTCAACTAATTTAGTTAGCGACCCCATTTAGTTAGCGTTTGTAGCCCAGATTTGCAAAATCTGAGCTACAAACCACTAATGTTATTTCCTGTTCTGTATTGTAACGTTCACCATCAGTTTTTATTCATAACCTTAACTAGCTAGCTATTAGAATAGCGTAGTGGGCTAGTTATCAATATTATTCCCGGTGAACTAAAGCCAGGTTATTAGCTCCACCAACTCAACTTAATTTAGCTAGCTACTGTAGCACATTACTAGTACATTTACTATATACACATCGATTCGAACTTCGTGGTTTGGTAGCTAGTTAATGTTACTGTCAGTATTTAGTTAGACAATGTAGGTCAACATTATGTGTAGCTAGCATTGTAACGTTACTCTAATGTCTACTCTGATACTGTAGGACTAGATGGTCTTGTTCATACCTGTACAGTATCTGTGAAGTAAACGTTTGGGCTGTGTTTTAGTGATGTGTGTGTGTGTGTGTATGTGTGAAGAAGACCAGATTGAGGATTATTGGTCAGTTCTCTAACTGTATGTTTTCTCAGAAAATCAATGGATACTTTGGTGGAGGAAAGATTGGAATCTGGAGTCGCGCATCTCTAAATTTGAAGGTAAGGTTATCATTGTCATCCTTTGTCTTTATGGGTGTTCTATGCCAAATTAAACTCCAAGATGTCACTAATTCACATCAATAGAGTTGAATTGAGAAGACAGTGGGTGAACAAGGATGCACCACCACCTGAAATTGCATCTATTTTCTATTAAATGTAATGGTTGCAGTTTCGATTGGTAGGCCGAGTACAGGCTGCGGTGTTTTACAGTACACCATGTACAATTTGCAAACTGTAACATATAATTATCCACAGCAGGGGTTCTTAAACCCTTTCAGCTTGGGACCCAAATTAGAAGAAAAAAATCATTTGAGACCAGAGCTCATAAAAACATGCAACTATGTATAAAAAGTTGTACATTTCATTGCGTTTACATCTAACAAATGAGCACTTCCTTCTCAGAGATTCAGAGAAACCCATGATGCATTCCTTCAACTTGTCTATGGGCAAAGCACAATTCTCACACTAGAATATTATTGAACAACATATCAATTATAATTGGAATTTATCTGAGCCTTTTGTTACAAAAATGACCAAATGCAATCCTCCTAAATTCTGACAATGCATTCCTGACATGGCTAGTAGGACATTCTATGGAAAGTAGTTCTCAGAACACTTTTGTATAATAGGAACTGTCTCATATATTCAGGGTTGTGAATGACCTCACAGAAATATTGTGTGTTTGTTTTTCAGATATGAAAGGTGACTTGGCCTTGATACTGCTGCTTCTACTTCTACTGGGACTTTCCCGCACAAGCATCTCTAGGGTTAACGAGAATGGTCAGAAAAAGAGAAAATATCCAGTGAGCAGCAGTTCTCTGGGCAAAAATGCCTTGTTGATGGCAAAGGTCAGAGAATGTTCAGACTGGTTCGAGCTGATAGAATGGCAACAGTAACTCAAATAACCACTTGTTACAACCAAGGTATGCAGAAGAGCATCTCTGAACACACAACACGATGAACCTTGAAGCAGATGGGATACAGCAGCAGAAGACCACAAGAAAAAGAACATTGTATACAATGTACTTGTGTTTAATTGCTATGTTTTAGTTGGAAATTACTAATTTTATTTTTGAATGCTTAGGAAGTGCTGTTTTAATATGTCAAGCTGTGATTTAGCAAAATATATTTTTGTTATTTTGTACAATATGTATATATATATATATATGTGTGTGTGTGTGTGTGTGTGTGTGTTGTTAGTAATGTTAGTAACATTTTATTGAAGCCTCAGGTTGAACTTGCATGGAATTATCCATATATTTATTTAGAAATGATTCATTGTGCTTTTAAGGGGATGGGGGAGGGGATGTGGATGTTAAATTTAATTGTGATTTTGTGTAAGAATTACATCAATAAATGTTTATTAATTTACTGACAATTTGTCATCATTGATAGATCATATAGGTAATATTGACAATAGTCTTTTAAACTTTAAAATGCATTTTGTTAAATAAAAAGGAATTATCTAAATAGGATTTAAAACAACAATAACCCAGGAGGAAACTAAGAAATAACCCAAAGCTGGATGAAAAAATCCATGAATACCAATAACCCAACCAAAGAGTAGAAAACCCTAACATGCTAGGTCAAAATTACCATGTCTGGTAAAATCAAGTAACCCAACATTTTGGGTCATTTAGCTAACCCAACCCCACTGGGTCAAAATTACCACATCTGGTTAAATCAAGTAACCCAACATTTTGGGTCATTTAGCTAACCCAACGCCACTGGGTCAATATTACCACATCTAGTTAAATCAAGTAACCCAACATTTTGGGTCATTTAGCTAACCCAACCCCGCTGGGTCAAAATGACCACATCTGGTTAAATCAAGTAACCCAATATTTAGGGTAATTTAGCTAACCCAACCCCACTGGGTCAAAATGACCCAGTGCTGGATATGTACTGTAGAGACCCAGCACTGGGTAGCAGAAACGACCCAAATTGGGTCAATTTTGACCCAGCATTTTTTAGAGTATGAATACAGCAGTAGGATGTGATATATTGGCTATGCTGTATACCCAAAACACCTGAGGTGCCTTAATGCAATTAAAAACCAGTTAACAACGCATAACAGCAAAAAGCAATTAACTGTCAAACTACCTACTTTCAGACAATCAATTATTCAGTATTCTAACTAAATGGCATTTAAAGCAAAATACATATTTGTAAATTGTTAATCCCTAGATTGGGCAATGTTAATAATCATGTTCAAAACAGACCTATTTTCCAGCATTTCATTGTTCCAGCTGGCAATGAGCAAGAGACATTCAGCGTTGACCCTGATGTCGCTTTTGTTTTCCCTTGTAAACCTGACATGACCAATCAGCTATATTTGACAGACACCAGACTCTAGCCAAATTCCTTGACAGCGATCATTCATTCACTTCCACAACAACTCTGACAACAGGAAGTTGTCAGCTTGCCAAATGGCAACCTAATCCAACGTCTTATTCTCCCATTACTGTGAAAAAGAAAGTTCACTACAGAACGAAAAAGCATTTTCACTGACAAGATTGTTATTGTATGAGCTGAACTATTTCTTCTATATTTCACAGTAGGCAGAACTCTACCACGGCCGCGACGGTTGGCTGAAATAAAAGGTATCACCTTTCGTTGCAGAATATATCTTTCTGCTTAGGGATACAGTAAAGTTGGAGGGTAAACCACGCCGGTCTGAAGAAATATTTTTGTGCAGTTAATAGATGGAAGTAGAATAAAGGCATTCCAAATGACCCGGGGAATGTTTGCGTCACAATACCGGGATACCAAGCCCTTCCTAATGATTATTTTGCTAGGAGTTCATCCTGCTCAGGTGGGTATCGCCTCCTCGACTGTCAAGAGCAGAAACACCTGTGTTGCAGCAGTCACTGGCATCTCCTCTGCGAGTAATGAGCGACGCGCAAATCATGCAGTACACTTCATTAGTGGCGCTTTCATTAAGAGTGTGTATCGTTTATGAAGTGTCACACACACCGCTAAGGACGTAATGGAGGAGCAAAAGGGAGGAAAGAGAGGAGAGAGAGAGAGAGAAGAGTGAGAGAGGGAGATACGGAGCTGAGACAGATTTTTATTCAAAGCTGGGTGCTTCTTGCAGCGAGATTGAAACCTGCAGCGATCAACTTGGAACTCATTACAACCCTTCTTATTTATTGACAGATATGTCTTTATTGATATATTTGTTTTAGGCTTGCCATAATTAAGAGTTTAATATTGCGCAAATGCAGGAGTGATGTGTATTTGTGTGTGTTTGTGTGTGCGTGTTGGTGATAGCCAGTCTGATATATAGGTAATTGGACATAAGCCTACTTAAAGACTGGGAGCCTAATTAGCTAACTATATGTTACAGTGACTTAATGTGTTTTATGTTGAAAATGCTAATAAATACTGTTTATTACTGTAGATTATTTTATTTTGGCATCCCTTCCAAACACCACATAGAATGACTGAAACACAATGCATTGCTTGATATGGAAACATTTTCCTTTAGGGTAAAATTAAAAACTATTAAAGAATTTGTGAATAACTCCCGAATTTTGTGTGAGGGACCGCAATATATATATATATATATATTTTTTTTTTCCTTTCCAAAAAAGTTGTTCCTCACTCTAAACCTTCCTTTTCGGCTTTTTTGGAAAGAAAAAGGTGCAGTGGTCTCTTACATTTTTTCGGAGCTGTATATATATATATATATTTTTTTTTTACAAAGCCCAAATGTCTTTATTAATGTAACTATAAATTAACAAGAGCCTCATGTAGCACACTACCCTGTAATCTTTCACTGCATTTAGCCACAATCATTCATTTCATCTACCCCATTTTGGTAATGAAGTAGAAGGCAGAGAAGAAGAGAAAAAAGAGTAAGTGCAGAAAGCAAGAGCAAGTCCTGTAGTGAAAACACCAGAGAGAGATGCCTGTAGCGGATAGACTACGGAGATAGTCCTGTAGCGGATAGACTAGAGAGAGAGAGCAAGACAGAGACAGAGATAATTAGAGAATTGAGAGCCATGGAGAGAGAACGAGATAGAGAGAAAGTGTGGAGACATGGTCCACTGGAACCAGGATGGAGAGCCGCTGGAGACCAGTATTCAGAGAATGAAAGAGAGCGAGGAAGTCAGATTATATATATATATATATATATATATATATATATATATAAAAACGCCGGCCACCGCAAACCAATTAGCGTAAGTAATGGACCCTGGGCGAGCTGACAGGGCATATTTCCACCAGCGTAAACATAAACAAGAGCCCAGACACCGCCCCTCCACTGTCCTCCTCTGTTGATGGATCAGAGATGACAGCCCTCGCCATGTTTCTCATCTTTCCTTTCATTATTAGGAGCACAGCTAATAACTAATAGCCCATAGCTCCACCTAACTCCATAGGTTATTTCCAAAGGTCTGGTCTTCCCCGGGCCGCTGGTTGACTTCTCAGGTTAGGGATAATACCTTCTGGGTGTCTGACAGATATTGGCTTCTTCTGGTGGTCAGACAGGTGACAGCTTATTTTGGGGGTCTGACAGATAGCAGCTTCTCCTGATGGCGTGACGGATAGCGACTTCTTCCGGTGGTTTGACGGATAGCAGCTTATTCTGCCGGTCTGAAGGATTGCAGCTTCTTCTGGTTGTTTGATGGATAGCAGCTCCTTCTGGTGGCATGATGGGTAAATGTGAAAGTATTCTGTACCACCACCAAAGGGTACAACTTAGTCATAGACTAAGGCATAGAAATGCTAATGTTTAGCTCATTTTTTCTGCCGGGGTTTGGCTAACCAGTCACAAAGAGGGGGGATATATGACATAAGTCGCCAAGTACTCTGTACAGATGTTGATGTGATTTAGAAAAAGAGATAAGACATTTCGTACTAGCCCATAACGCAACAAGCTAATAGCTGCTACCATACTGGAAGTCTGTCAACATTAGCATGTCCAATCCAACCAGTGACGCGGGCTAATCCTAAAGCCCTGCACTCGTTGAACCAGGTGCATTTGTGTTTAAATACATGACGCATGTCAAACGACTGATGGAATTTGTAAGCTCCATGGGGATTGAGTGGAAAAACCCGGTGGTAGAATATGCTAAAGATCTAACAAGCGCAACGTTGGTAAAACGTTCCAACAGCAGTTAAGTACATAATGGTGCACTGTTTTTTGCTCGTTGGTCACCCCCACAGCACCGACAAATCGTTCAATATAGTCAACTATAGCCCTTGATTTGTTTCATTGGCGGAGCTAGTCCAGGGCCAACGTCAATAATTTATGCGGCCCCAGATAAGACAGTTGGAAGACAATGTACCACCAACATCAAGGAGTTTTCTATTATATTCCATAGAGACTGGAGGAATACACCCTTACTTCATGTCTGTTGATGGTTACACACCGCCGTTACGCATCACAGTTTATTCATATAATAATAATATTATACGTTTATGGATTTCATAAGGCCTAATAAAAATATAAAGTGTTTTTTGTGTTTACCGTATAATTAGATAATGCACGATTGATTTGATTTTAGCATATTTCTCATGATAGGGGATATCACTCTCTCAGTCCTGACCACTTATGGGAGGAGGGAACACTAGCCATGGGGATTTTCTGAACAAATCAAATTCCCTAGGAACTTCTCTGCATATCAAAACCAACCCATGATTCCTAGGGACGGGGATGTGAGCGGAGACATCCAACTTAAAATAACACCTCGCTGCATTGTCCCTCATACGATAACAAACCATAATCCCCTGGCAAAATCCTCTGTCAAAGAAAAAGAGAGAAAGAAACAGAAGGTGCTTGGATGACAAACGAAAGTGGGGGACGGAAGTCATTCGGGCCAGTTTGAATAAAGATTAAAGTTGACACGCATCCCAAATGAATGTCTCCGCGTTTATCCCCGACCCCACAGCGGCTGTAGTTAGCACACGGCTAGCAGCCCCTCCACATTGTGCTTATGGGACAGCTGTAGTTAGCACACGGCTAGCAGCCCCTCCACATTGTGCTTATGGGACAGCTGTAGCTAGCACACGGCTAGCAGCCCCTCCACATTGTGCTTATGGGACAGCTGTAGCTAGCACACGGTTATCAGCCCCTCCACATTGTGCTTATGGGACAGCTGTAGTTAGCACACGGCTAGCAGCCCCTCCACATTGTGCTTATGGGACAGCTGTAGCTAGCACACGGCTAGCAGCCCCTCCACATTGTGCTTATGGAACAGCTGTAGCTAGCACACGGCTAGCAGCCCCTCCACATTGTGCTTATGGGACAGCTGTAGCTAGCACACGGCTAGCAGCCCCTCCATATTGTGCTTATGGGACAGCTGTAGCTAGCACACGGCTAGCAGCCCCTCCACATTGTGCTTATAGGACAGCTGCTAGCTTCTTTAGCCTACCCCTGTTCTTCCCACCCTGAACGAACGGGGACGGCAATTATAGGCGGTCAAAACATTTTCCACGGATGATTTCTCCCAACATAGCTGCACAGGAGAGACAGGGCGAGAAGGAGGGAGGGAGGGAAAAGGAAGGAAAAAAAAGCTTGAGATTCAGAGACAGGAGGAGAGATAGGGGAGGAGGAGGAGGATATTCTCAACCGAAACCCCTTTTAGTGTCTCAGCATGTCGCAAGGGGGATAGGAGGGAGATGGTGGAGGTGGGGTTGGCGGCGGCACGGGGGGGGGGGGTAGTCAAAGGACGAAAGCGGTGCCTTTGTGGCGGAGGTGGCGGCAGCGTCTGGCACACACACTCCGGAGACACAAATGACTGGGGCCAGCAGAAGCCATCTGAGTGCATTACTCAGTTCATTAACCTTCCAGAATGAGCGTACATAAGAACGCCACGTGACCGGCCGAGGAAACGGGAAGAAGTCGATGGAGAGGCCCGGGCGCTCCCATTGTCTCGGACAAAGTCCCGTAAATCACGTGCGTGCGCTAATGTGGGCCAGTCGTACCAGAAAAGGCCACAGTCCGCATGTCGCGGACTGAGTCATAGAGTGATTACTAAATGGCTCTTTATTCCGGATAATGTAGCCAGCGGTAATGCCGCCCATATGGAACACGCTGCCGACTGGGACATGACCGTACTGCGCAAATAAACAGTGGGCAGGAGTTTTCACCCACCAGACAATCCTAGAGCTGAAACCATAGGATCTAACCCACAGTCGCATCTAGGGCCTAGAGGTATTCCTGGTCGAGTGACGTCATCAGGAATGCCGAGACATAGCACAATGCCACACAACATCACGACACACCCTTTAGTCGACGAAAGACCTACCTGATTTTCTAGGGTTTTGTTATCGGCGCAACACTGAATCAGAGCAACTTCATGAATAATTGTAATACAATATTTATGGTCTTAAAAAAACTACCAGGATAGAATTCCTGATTATTTCCAGTGCCCGCGAGCCAATTGAGCAGCGGACTAAATGATGAGAGGGGGAACTTAATCAAAGTGGAAAGAAATGTCTGTTAAATTCTGTTAACTTTATTTTACACTGATAAGATGCATGCTGGGATCACAGCACCTGAGGGCCTGCTGGAGAGAACTTTGGCGAACCCTCTTGAGATTTTAATGTTCCTTTCCCTCTCTGTGACACCAAGGCTGTCCCCATCTCCAGAGCCTTCAGAGTCAATCTTGGTTTATTCTCCAAATTCATTTTTTTTTGTCTAATTAAGCCCAGAAAGTGAAGGGAAACAGGATGAAGTTCAAGTTTTGTGTGAGGGTATGGAAAGGTTGGTGTGTGTAGGTGTGATCGGATGAAAGAGAGAGAGAGATGAAAGGGGGGGAGAGAAAAGGGAGAGAAAAAAAAGAGAGGACAAGAGGGGAAGAGAAAGGGAGAGAAAGAGAGCGAGTTGGAGAGAGAAAGAGAAGACAGAGGGAGGCAGACATAAAGAGAGGGGAGAGAGAAAGGGAAAGAGAGGGGAAGACACAGGCAGAAAGAGTGAGGACAGAAAGAATTAGTCTAGTAGTACAAGGGTCAGATCCAAACAAGTGTTACTGAAGCACCCTTCTAGCGGCATTTTAATTTTCACTATCCTTCACTGTTATTGTCACACTACAGGTGCTGGTCATATAATTAGAATATCATCAAAAAGTTGATTTATTTCAGTAATTCCATTCAAAAAGTGAAACTTGGATATTATATTCATTCATTACACACAGACTGATATATTTCAAATGTTTATTTCATTTAACTGTGATGATTAAAATTGACAACTAATGAAAATCCCAAATTCAGTATCTCCGAAAATTAGAATATTACTTAAGACCAATACC
>JACXGI010003882.1:31463-45102 GCA_016801175.1 Esox masquinongy
GTTGGCCAACTGAAAAGTATGAACATGAAAAGTATGAGCATGTACAGCACTCAATACTTAGTTGGGGCTCCTTTTGTCTGAATTACTGCAGCAATGCGGCGTGGCATGGAGTCGATCAGTCTGTGGCACTGCTCAGGTGTTATGAGAGCCCAGGTTGCTCTGATAGTGGCCTTCAGCTCTTCTGCATTGTTGGGTCTGGTGTATCTTCCTCTTCGCAATACCCCATAGATTTTCTAAAGGGTTAAGGTCAGGTGAGTTTGCTGGTCAATTAAGAACAGGGATACCATGGTCCTTAAACCAGGTACTGGTAGCTTTGGCACTGTGTGCAGGTGCCAAGTCCTGTTGGAAAATGAAATCTGCATCTCCATAAAGTTGGTCGGCAGCAGGAAGCATGAAGTGCTCTAAAACTTCCTGGTAGACGGCTGCGTTGACCTTGGACCTCAAAAAACACAGTGGACCAACACCAGCAGATGACATGGCACCCCAAACCATCACTGACTGTGTTGTGACTCTGGGACCTTGATTTCCAAAGGAAATGCAAAATTTACTTTCATCAGAGAACATAACTTTGGACCACTCAGCAGCAGTCCAGTCCTTTTTGTCTTTAGCCCAGGCGAGATGCTTCTGACGCTGTGTGTTGTTCAAGAGTGGCTTGACACAAGGAATGCGACAGCTGAAACCCATGTCTTGCATACGTATGTGCGTGGTGGTTCTTGAAGCACTGACTCCAGCTGCAATCCACTCTTTGTGAATCTCCCCCACATTTTTTGAATGGGTTTTGTTTCACAATCCTCTCCAGGGTGCGGTTATCCCTATTGCTTGTACACTTTTTTCTACCACATCTTTTCCTTCTCTTCGCCTCTCTATTAATGTGCTTGGACACAGAGCTCTGTGAACAGCCAGCCTCTTTAGCAATGACCTTTTGTGTCTTGCCCTCCTTGTGCAAGGCGTGAATGGTCGTCTTTTGGACAGCTGTCAAGTCAGCAGTCTTCCCCATGATTGTGTAGCCTACAGAACTAGACTGAGAGACCATTTAAAGGCCTTTGCAGGTGTTTTGAGTTAATTAGCTGATTAGAGTGTGGCACCAGGTGTCTTCAATATTGAACATTTTCACAATATTCTATTTTTCTGAGATACTGAATTTGGGGTTTTCATTAGTTGTCAGTTATAATCATCAAAATTAAAAGGAATAAACACTTTAAATATATCAGTCTGTGTGGAATGAATGTATACATTATACAAGTTTCACTTTTTGAATGGAATTACTGAAATAAATCAACTTTTTGATGATATTCTAATTATATGACCAGCACCTGTATATGGGATTCACTCTAGGGTGACAAGAATAGCTTAAAGAGACAAAACGAATGTGTAAATAAACTATAATCAAAATTATCTCACGTTTCCCTCTCAATCCCACAGTCAATCTAATAGTGAGAGAAGATCTCCATTCTGTGCTTTGTGCAGGCAAAAGGCATTTGATTTGACAAATTATCGCTTCAATCCTCAAAGGGCAACACCACCAGCATATTTGTTCTTATATTCGGCTAATCTTGTTAAATCACCAATCTGGGCACCTCGTCTCTTAGCCTTTTGAAGTATTAATTCAGAGGGATGAAACACATTGGCTGCCATTTTGACTGATTTCCACATTACTTTCCCCATATTTCCCCAGCAGTTAGACTGTTATAATACATGTTAAAATACATCTTTTTTTTGCTTTCTCAGGGTGTCCCAAAGCAAACCCTATTCACCCTTACAGAACTTGCACTATAGTCAAAAATAATGCAGTAAATAAGGAATCAGGATCCATCTAGACTAATATTAATATCTTACTGCGAACTGAGATAACTGACTGACGATGATTAGAGGGAGTGGAAAGGGAGAGTGGAAAGAGGAAGATGAAGAGGAAGTGGGGAAAGGGAAGGAACAGCGGTAGGAGTGACCACCACAACATAAGGTAATTGAGTCACAAAGCAGTTTCACGCTTTAGTGGAGCTTTAGCGGTGGCTAAAAGGCTAAGCAGCTCAGAATAAGTCAGGCCGAGTCGCACTGCGTTCTTAGTCTTTCTACTTAGCCCTTATCTAAGTGCATTGAATGATGAGGGACATTGAACTTTACTGTAATTCACTCCTAAAGTTGAGTGGCACTTATGTAAAAATATAAATAAATAAATGAATAAAAAAGGCTTTGGGCAATGGAAGGCTTCAACATTCCCATTGAGTACCTGTCTGCTCTTTGCTATTGAAATGTTAGAGGTAGAGAGATGGAGAGAGGCCAGAGATAAAGAGAGAGAGATGGAGATTGAGAGATGGATAGAGAGAGAGGAGAGAGGGAAGGAGAAAGATGGAGAATATAAGGAGGCCCCAGTACTAGATGACAGCAAAAGAGTTCTGTTAACTCTCATTCCTTCTGATTTTAATGGAAATCCTAAGGAGAACATAAGATGCTCTCCCAACACAAGCCCATTTGGCTTTAATTCCAGCCTCTCTAGTTTTTAAACTGTAATGTACGGTCTTTAAGTGCCAGCTGCTGACAACATCGATTTCACTTTAAGCCCTGGTGTCCAATGTGGTTTGCATTCTCCTCCAAATTGACAGAAACATCTATTTTCTCCTCTGCTCCCTTTTCCCTCTGTCACCGTATTCCATCCCAAGAGGAATCATTGAGAATTAAAGAGAAAGGGGGGTGATAGGAGGGGTACATCAAATTGGCTGTGTTCCCTAAGTTCCTCATAGAGGCCTAAATTGAGGTTGTAAATTGAGTGGCCTTTTGTCCAGGGCAAGATAGATTAGGGGGGAAAGTTGACGTAGGTTGAAGACAGAAAGGCTGGGACGCGTCACACACAGGGAGAGATAGAACACCATCATACAAAGGCAATAATGAGGTCAATCCATTTCATAACACCACTCATTGTCCGTCCAACCCCAAGGTTCCCCGCCAGCGCTTTATGTCATCAGGACACTGTCCTTCCTCCAAAGGTAGATGTCTAAACATCTCTTCTCCAGAAAGAAAAAGAAGACGAGAAAGAAGAAGAGGGAGAACATAAGAAGAAAATAAGGTAAAAGGAGAACAAATTAAAAAGTGCCATTTTTAGTCAAGTGACAGGATACAGTGATGTATTGCCAGGGCTGTTGGAAGTTAATTAAACAGGCAGTGCAGTTACTAAAGCCGGGCTGGGGGCTTGGATGTGAGAAGACGGAGAGAGGGAAGAAAGAAACCAGGACACATCTCCGGACACAGGCGGTGTAAATGAGGAGGTGGTCATGCCACAGCAGGGAGCGATAGGCTCTAACCACGCACGACTTGTTTGGAACAAGCTACATAAACAAGTTACGCTTCATCGGCGGCCACGGCGCTCAGCATGGAAATAAGACTGTGAGGACATCAGAGTTGGATAGGGGGCGCGCTTGGCCCAAAGCCGGAATTAGAAGCGGTAACTGAAAAGACGCGAGAGGAGAGCCTACCCGACTCTCCGTCTATCCACGCAGTGCATTACACTGATCTCTGACCCGGGACCGAGCCCTCGGCCCATTATGGGTCACCTAACAACACGAACGTGTAACGGAACGCTACGGTTCATGATCTCTAAACTCCACTCACCTTTAGTAAAAAACAGTAGGCTCGCCCCAAAACCCCGCCCCCCACATAAGAAAACCGCATGGGTAAGACGAAACAGCCTGCCTTGTCCTTTTGCCTTATTTTAATGCTTTTGCTATGAAACTAATAAAGTCTTAGCACACTCCTCCTGAGTTAATTCCAGTGGTAATGAAGTGTCAACAGAGTGCAGGGCCATAGACGCATGGGCGAGCAGGCAGACAGACAGGCAGATGGACAGGCAGACAGACAGGCTGACGGATGAAGGGAGACAGACATGTAACGGGCCACCAACTGCTGTGCCATTAATGAAGTTGCGTCTCTTCCCAAACGAACGAGGAACGGAACCAAGAAGGACAAGTTGGCGTTGATTGATGGCGCTCATTAGGTTAATAAGCTACTTAATGATACCTACCCCCCCCCCCCACACACACACACACACACACACACACACACTACTATCGCTATTGTGGCCCCCAAGACACATGCGCGCACTGCAGAACACACACTCCTGTTCCCAACAGCCCCCCAAAAACAACAATCCCACCCAAAACAAGCTGAGCGACCAGCCTCCCTCTCACCTCTCCCTCGGACGACTGGAGAAGCAGGTCTTTCCGGCAAGAGGCCCTGAAGTCACCCACGCCGGCGTTGACCTCCACACCTTTCGGGGCCTCCAGAGTCAGGGTCCTGGTCGGAGACTCCAGCCTAAAGACAATCACAGATTTAATTATCGAACACATTCCTTCAGGTTCACTGCACGGGTGCCTTAAAGATCGATGCGAGTAAAACACCGAAAACATACGTAACAATTAAAATGGTATGTCGTATAGCAATATGACGCGGCGGTAGTAAACGAGGGAGACTTCTATTGTTTGGTTTTTCTTTTTTAAACTTTTTTAAACGTGTTACACAGATCTAGCGAAGCGGATCTACATCGATTGAACTGTGAAGAAAGGGAGCCACGAAGACACACACTCTCACACAAGCACGCGCGCACACACACACATTCTCCCACACACACAGACGGAAGCCTGGATCGGAAAGCTCCCTGTGGACAGAGTGGTCATCTGCTCCACTGGTCCATCAGGTTAGTCGGTGAAACAGACTGCGGATAATTAACGACCTGACAGAAATGAATATATTGACTTAACGATCCTCCGCTCCTGTTTCCCTGCAAAACCCCTCACAGCCTCTTTCTCATACAGTCAGAATATCATACAATATCTATGAATAGCCCAGGTACTGTCGGGCCTTTTGAATAGAGGAATTCAATCAAGTCATTGATTTTCTGTTGCTGCTCCAACTGCTGGTTCGCCCGGTGTTTCGTAGACAAAAAATTAAATAAAGTTTCCATCTATCCAGACAGCAGGTGGGTATTTTTCATATGAAAAGATAACACACTCAAAGACTGAAGCTCTTATCGGTCCATTATCCCACAGGAGTCAACTTCCTGCCTTCCCGTGTTCCTTCTTGCCAACGAGGAGATCAGCTTTGACCTTCAGCACTGCAGAGAGGATCGTTTCATGCGGCTGACAAATTTCTCACAGCGTGACGGAGATAAGCAATGAGGGAATGCATCAACATGTGTTATCATCTGAATTTGTCAAATTTCTAAAGCTCGGGGAGGAGGAATGATATGTTGAAAATGGCGCAGCATCGAAGCCATTGTGAAATGGATTTATAGGACGGTACGAGGTACAGTGAACACACGCAACTGCAAACTTATCCCGTTGTGTTTTCAGTCAGAATATAAGTTTATGTTTTCCAGGCGCGTATAGCTTGACATTCACCTTGGCCTTTCTTCTTTAATGGCCCTGACATTGTATCGCCATATTACCATTTGAGATCTGAACCCATGACCTTTTCAGTCAAAAGCCCCCCCCCCCCTTCTGTTTTGCCAGGTCGGGGCAACATAAATTCTTTCAAAGTTTTTGAAGTGTCAGAAGTCGCCGAAAGATACCGCGGAGCCATCTTGCGGGAAGAGCAAAGTGACGTTAATGACAAAAGGTGGTTGAAAAACGTATTTTCAAGCCTCTTAGACTTTTGTGAAGTACTATTTAAGCCCCCATTTCTAAGGTCATATCCCATGATAATGTCGGCCCATGAATTTCCATAAGTGATACAGAGAAGAGAACCTTCAACTGTTTTAGAAGTGATAAAACTGGTCAGAGAGAGAGAGCGGAATGGTGGATGACGACAGCTGATGGAGCCCTCTGGTTGGGCGGGGGGGGGTCTTTTCACAAAACGTCAAGTAATTCAATCTAAAGCTAGCCAGGTGCCAAATAGTGTGGCCGTGTGTGTGTGTGTGTGCGCGGGTGTGTCCACAAGGCGAGGCGAGGACAAGGAAGGTGTGCTGAAGGTGTTTTCAATCTGCATGTTAAGTCACAGTGAGCTTTCTTCTACACAGTGGTCTCTACATTATAACCCATTACCAACTACAGCACATTCCCAGAAATCCTTGGTTTGGGTCACAAAAAAAAATAAAAACATTTTCATGTCCCGCCCGTGTGCGGCTGTGAAATGTAATCCGGGAAATTGCAAATGGCAGCAAGACCCTGGGAAAAAATGTAAAGCAATTTCATGGCTCTATGCGTCCCATCGGTGATAATTTAATCAATAGTGAAACGACTGGGGTCCGTTCTTCGCTTCCGCCCGGGCCACTGACGTGATGCGCCCGACGGATGGGTGTCAGTTTTGGCAAAACGAGAGAGACAAAAACATGGAGAGAAAGGGAGAGAGAGACACAGGAAGTGAAACAATACACCTTTGAAGCAATAGTTAAATGCAATTTCAATTACACAACAGTTTCCAGTAAGTTTATCATGTGCACTCTTATCACATTTTCGTGAAACATACTCGCTTTGCCTTCCTACTATGGACACCATAAAACTCATCCTTACTTGCCTGTCCTAATATGGGACCCATACTTCTCATAATTCAGCTGTCCTAATATGGGCACCATACTGCTCTTCCTCATTCAGTTGTCCTAATATGGACATCACACCACTCATCCTCATTCAGTTGTCCTAATATGGACATCACACCACTCATCCTCATTCAGTTGTCCTAATATGGACATCACACCACTCATCCTCATTCAGTTGTCCTAATATGGACATCACACCACTCATCCTCATTCAGTTGTCCTAATATGGACACAACACCACTCATCCTCATTCAGTTGTCCTAATATGGACACAACACCACTCATCCTCATTCAGTTGTCCTAATATGGACATCACACCACTCATCCTCATTTAGTTGTCCTAATATGGACACAACACCACTTATCGTCGTTCACCTGTCCTAGTATGGATGCCTCATATCAAGTTCTACCAACGGAAACCCCAGGTTACTGCTCTCATCCCATACTTTTCAATTTCCAGGTTTGTAAGCTTTTTAAAAAGTGACACTCATCAAAATCTGTTACCTAAGCCTACTCTCATCACTTTCTATC
Source organism: Esox masquinongy (assembly GCA_016801175.1). Classification (NCBI taxonomy): domain Eukaryota; kingdom Metazoa; phylum Chordata; class Actinopteri; order Esociformes; family Esocidae; genus Esox; species Esox masquinongy. The sequence goes on from JACXGI010003882.1 coordinate 38,518, forward strand.
ACTAGGCTTATACCAAATAGAAGATGAATACATCTCACAAAGGTGTTGGTTTAGTAGCCTAAAATTAGATCAAAGCTAAATCGGTATTGCATATGCATCAATTAATTACTAATTTGTATTTTCCCAGAACCAAAGAGCCTGCAATAGCGATTCAATTGTAATGTTTCACTGGTGAAATTTTAAGAATCCTTTAGTGACAATGTTCTGTTCTAAATACCACGCTTGGTATCTGGGGTCATTAAAAATAGAAAATGTTTGAGACAATAGGCTGTGAGTGGGTACAGGCAGATGTTGCAACTATGCCAGGTTTATTCAATAGGCTAAATCATGTCATTTAGTCACGAATAACCCACACATTAATCTGAGGCCCTTGCATTAATCTAAAGGCATAGGAAAATGCTGACATACCCTTCATCTGTGATGAGCTTTGAAATTCCACTCCAGTCATTTTGTATACTTTAACTGTATGGGGGAAAATGGATGGGGGGAAAAAAGGAGTTAAGAGGAAATGTGGCTTTATCCCAAATTCTCACAAACTGAGCTTGAGGGAATCTTTTGTCCAGCCCCGTGCCACCCTCTGAGAGGGCCATATGCTGACTCATACGCTTCCTGCTGGAAGACAGGACGCTGCTGTAAAATGCCTGTCAGGTAGTCTAAAAATACTGAAGGAACTCTCCCCCGCGATGTGCTGAAATAGAGAAAGGAAAGGACGAGGAGTAGAGAAGAACGTCCTGAATGAGGAAGAGAAGTTATGACTGTTCCTGGAGAGTGACTGTAATGTTGATTGATTTTTCAGGGTTGGTGTGACATTTCAACAGACAGAGGGGAAGAAAGAGAGAGAAAGATGAAGAAAGAAGGAACTTTACAATGTGATATGTGGTATGAAGACTTTTCTACAGATGACAGGAGAAGGAACTTTACAATGTGATATGTGGTATAAATATCGTTCTACAGATGACAGGAGAAGGAACTTTACAATGTGATATGTTTGTATAAAGATCGTTCTACAGATGACAAGAGAAGGAACTTTACAATGTGATGTGTTATAAAGACCGTTCTACAGATGACAGGAGAAGGAACTTTACAATGTGATATGTGGTATAAAGATCATTCTACAGATGACAGGAGAAGGAACTTTACAATGTGATGTGGTATAAAGATCATTCTACAGATGACAGGAGAAGGAACTTTACAATGTGCTATGTGGTATGAATATCGTTCTACAGATGACAGGAGAAGGAACTTTACAATGTGATATGTGGTATAAAGATCGTTCTACAGATGACAGGAGAAGGAACTTTACAATGTGATATGTGGTATGAATATCGTTCTACAGATGACAGGAGAAGCAACTGCCACATTGTAAAGTTTCTTCGCTCATCATTATTATGTGGTCAATATACAGGTCTTTATACTGATTTACATACGGATCTACGTACTGGTCTACATACTGGTCTATATACTGTTCTACATACAGGTCTATATTGGTCTATTTACTGATCTACATACAAGTCCTTTTACTGGTCTACATATGGGTCTATATAATGGTCTAGGTGATAGTCTTTATACTGGCCTATTTACTGGTCTACATTGTAGTCTATATACAGGTCTATATACAGGTGTACTGATGGGTCTATATAGGGGTCTATATAATAATCTATCTATTGGTCTATATACTGGTCCGCATACTAGTCAACATGCAGGCTTACATACGGGTCAACAGACTGGTCTATATACAGGTCTACATACTAGTCTAGTCTTTGAGACAATAGGCTGGTCTACATAATGGATCTACATACTGGTCTATATACAGGTCTACATACTGTACTAGTCTAGTTTTTGAGACAAAAGTCGGGTCTACATAACGGATCTACATACTTTATTCCCAAGTTTCCCTTGGTTGAGTTCTTATCTTATTAACTCTGCACAAAAACACAATGCTGGCTCGGAGAAGATTGCCCAAGACCTTTTCCCCCTCTGAAAATACGCTCCCAAACTCTTGTCTAATTCACCCTCTCTTTCCTCATCTCCTTCCTTACATCCTTCTCTTGTTTCCTTTAAGGAGGGCAGAAATGGCACATAACGTGCGAAACGCTGCTAGCTACATTCATACAGGCTTTACGATAAATCAATTGCTTCGGCCTCGGAGGGCATCCACTCAATCTGGGACGCATGCAGCCTGCCGTACTGACCAAAAGAGCCGATCTGATTGGTCAGAAGATCATTCCGCGAACTGAAAATGAAAAAGATCAGAATTGGTCTTCCTGTGTTGCAGATACATCCCAAGGGTAGCAATCAATTTGAGATCCACAGACCCAGGTGTTGCCAGGTAATTTCAATAAATCCCTTAAAAATCTGGGGAGTTTTTTTCAATGTGTTTTACTTGGGCGAGGGGGGCATGTCTGAAGACATAATTACGTTCTGGTAAGGACGAAAAGGAAATGGGGTTTGGCTAACCAGCCTAGGCTGGCTGTTATCCTTGACATCACTTCCCTCCTGGAGGGCTGCTGATCTCACAATGAGCTTTAATTAGATCTATTTATTTTTTTTTATCAGAGAGGCAGATGGTTTCAAAATGCCTGGGCTCTGCAAGTCCACAACCGTCTCCGCCCGTTGCCGCGGTGACATCTGAGGACGTCAGTAGTCGTTCGGGCTGCGTGGTCTACGTAAGCAGTGCTTGGGCGATGAAATAAAGAGTTGGAGGAATGCCAGGCTTTTTCTGTGCTGTTACTTTTTGAATAGGGGTACTATGAGAATTCACCCAAGGTTTAAGTTTAAGAAGCACTGAGAAACGTACAGATAGAGAACACGCACACAAACACACACACAGACAGACGCACACAGACACACACACACAGAGACACACAAACGCGTGTACCAAAAACAACAAATTACCCATGACAAACACCGTGCTCTATTTACCACAGCTTGCTCCAACACATGCTTGAGGAGACATGCTTGGAAAACTCCCAGCTGGCCACACATGTTGTGGGAATCCATTTATCTAGGGAGAACGGATACATACAGAACAAGTGGACCAGTTTAGAACACAGTCTACTTCGCACTCCTAAAAACACCATTCGACAGGGGAGGGAATCCTTTACAGCAGGATAAATCTGATGAGTTAGCTACGAATGGAGGTTGACCATAGATACAGATCTGGGATCAGTTTACTCTCTCCACATTCTAGCCTTAAAGGGATACTTTGGAGGGATTTTCGGCTGTTAATCTACTTCCCAAAAGCCAGCGAACGCTGGAGCCATTTTTAAGTCTCGGCATGCAGCACGAATGCATGTATAGAGGTAGTGTCTCAAACCAAAGCTAACTAACGCTAGTAAGCGACTGAGCTGACTCCAATCTGCTCACAAAGATGTACTCAGGGGACATTAGATTAATGTCTTCTTTTGCCAAAATCCCAACACATGACCTTAAAATATGATCTAATATGTCTGGTTTCGGACCAGGATTTGAACCTGCGCTGCAGCAGTTTATGTGCAATGGAGGCAGCAGGTTAAACTGCAAGACCGCCCCAGGACACGACTTCCCTATGGCGATGATCTATGCTACGCCGCAGTAATGCATTTATAGTATATTGTCTGGGTAGCCCGCAGATCCATCAAAAACACGCGGAGGTGAGCGAGAGGATCTTACCCAACTCTCCATCTGCCATAAAACGCCCGGGGGTCCATTCTGCTATAAAAACCGACATGTCAGCACCTAGCCCAAAAAGTAGCATGACCTCTGGGTGGGTTCACGATGACACACACACACACACACACACACACACAAAAAGAAAAGCTGAGACACACACACAGACAGACACACATAAAAAAACATGCATTATTTATAGGCAGTTCCCTGTCTCATGACTGCAATACCTGTTTCAGTGTAACTAATTGAATCAGTGATCAAAGAGGCTAGTAAGAAAACAAAGAACGTCCTTGTTCCTCAATGTGCCATTAAAACTGACTGATAATGAAAAAGAGTGTCCTTGGTTATTTCCCCATAAAAAAAACCCATATGGTCGTTCCTGTACACAGGCCACATACTAAAGGAGACGGCATGGGTGGAGTTGACCTCAATCAAGGATTCTTCGACAGTCCCTGCCCACGTCCCCGGTTCTGATGAGAGCGAATCGTTAAATCTTTCCTCAGAACCAAAACCCGGCAAAACTTCTTCAGTGACATCACAACACAGTGCTCCACTGTGATTGGCTTAGGAGGTTGAGGGGGAGGTGCCCTTGTGTCTTAGTTATAGCGGAGTCTTGAGGGGTTCCCCTGTGGAGGGCGTAAGGAGGAGCGATATGACATCAACTGGGCCTCTTCCTCCGTAATTCTTCGGTTGCGGAGTCTGGACCTCTGAATTCCACGACTGCCTCCCAAGTCACACTCAGGCCTATGCCCTATGGAGTGCACTACTTTGAAATAAGGTTGAGTGCGCGCCGGCAAAACAATGCGTACAGAGAATAGGCAGATAATTGGGACACTGGCTTTTTGTCAACTTCCAACAGCTTAATCAATGCTCATCTCATTATAGAGTTTGTGCTAGATGGATTATCTGATTCCTGAAGACGAGCCCTCTGCTCAGACTTCTGACTCTCTCATTTAAAATGTTGTTCTTTTCTTTCTCGCTCATTCTCTCTTTTATCTTCTGCTTTCCCTATTTCTAAATGTCCTTCTCTCTCCTTGTTTTCCTCAACCCTTGCTTTCCCTCAAGAGCTGGAACATTCCATACCTCACCCCCCATGTATACAACCCACTCGCAGTCTGTCTCTCTCTCTCTCTGTCTCTCTATCCCTCCATACTTCGTCTGTCGGTGGAAACTGCTACAGCTCAGGTATCCCACAGGGACGACGACATCAAACAACAGCAAAACAAAAAGAACACCCACGCAATTATCCGCTTGTTAGTTGGGGGCGTGTCCGAGGCAACCGCCCAGGGCCGACTGCAGCGCGGATGGAGCGGAGTCCATGACAACCCCCTCAGAGGGTCACAGGCAGAACAGAAGATGGAAGGCGTCCAACGAGGAGAAAGAAAGAAAAAATGCTAATCAGAATGGAGATAAGGATGGAGAACGGTGACCAGCAGCCACGTGTCTCAACAATGCATGTACCTCACATTGAACCCTATTCAAAATCTATTGCACTTGTTTGGACCACATTAGCCCTGTGAAAAATAGCGCACGTGAAAGCCACGTGAAAGATAGTGCACGTGAAAGACATCTCACAGGCAATATAGACAGACCACAGACAATTTAGACACAAACCACATAACCAATATAGACACAAACCACTGACAATACACTGTAGACACAAACCACGTAGACAATATACACACAACCACATAGGCAATACAACACGAACAACATAGACACAAAAGCATTATTATCTATTGTGATTTGATTTGGGGTTAGACAAATCAAAATGATACTATTTGCATATTGTTGCGGCCTTACAAAAAGAGGGGAGTGTTGAAATCAATGTAGTCTGATATTAGATAGTTGTGCTTCTTGGTGGCGTAATAGGAGCTAATGTTGAGTATGTTTTCGAACTAGCACCCCCTTTGCTCCTATTAACCTCTTGAAGGAGAGCTCTCCACAGTCCATTGTCAATATACAGGAAATATAACCTTGTACAATGCCAACTGAGTTTCCAATCTGCTCAAAAGCATCTCTGCTTTTATTCTGCCGTCAAGAAAAAATAAGACGTTACATTTGCATTTTAGTCACGTAGCAGAAGCTCTTATCCAGCTCCTTCTCCATCCACCAAACACTCAATGTGATTCTTCTTTTCCAGCTTACTTTACGTCATAATGGACGGACTCAACTCAGCTCTTAGTGTCTGATGACCACCAAGAAGATGTCTCTGAATAGTTCCTTGTCACTACACAGCAAAAGTTCTCTTCTGTCTGCTATGTACCCCCAGCTGCGAACGTACAACTCCCTTCTGTCTATTTTCATGAACAGCCGTCATAACAGTTCTCCAAGCAGCTCAGCTCCCTGCTCTCATCTCTGAGTCAAACAGAGTGAAGGAGATAAACCTTTGCCATTCACAACACCACTTTACAGATGTCGTTGCAGATTGAGTCTTGGCAGTGATTTCATAACAAGCGCCCCCAAATGTTCTTAAAATAAGAATATCCTTGACCGAATATGTGTTAAACCACGACTGTGTGAAAATGTATTGGTCAATAGGGGCCATTTTGTTTTAGATGATTATTTCCATAATATTGCAATGAGCAATCCTTAGTGTTACATGCAGCATATCAGATTTTATGCAGATGGATCATTCGGTGCCAGTAGCGTTTTAAATTGTTTTTTTGCACCGAGAAATCCATAAACCTTGTGAGATCATGAGGCAAATGTGAGAGGGGGTACTGTACCTACATCCCAATGTCATAACTTTAGGTAAAACAGATGGGAGAGCGTGACCTTGCAAAGTGTCAAGCATTTCCCATCGCTTGTATAGAGCTACAATCAGGCTAATGAATATCATACTGTAAACAACGGCTCTCAAAGGCAAGACCACATTTTCAAACAAACTTGTTACAACTGAGCACTTGGTGTCTGTGATATTCCATGTGATAT
>JACXGI010003882.1:45202-58887 GCA_016801175.1 Esox masquinongy
CACACACACACACACACACACACACACACACACACACACACACACACACACACACACACACACACACACACACACACAACACTGCTAGGTGATGTTATTTCGGGCATATCATCGTATTTCAGAGCAGGAAACAGTAACACCATGTCTGGTAAACCGTAATAGATTCCATTAGCCTCAAAGACTCCATCCAGTCATTACATGTTTCATTTACTTTAACTGCATAATCTAGCACCTTTAAAGAGAAAGGGTGGAAGTGAAAGAGAGAGAGCAGGCGAGCAATAAAAAGGCGGAAGGAGTCGAGATGTGACAAACAACAAAAAAGTGGACATGATCCCCCACTGAAAAGTGATAGAGTAAAAGAAAGAGGAAAAGGTCCATCTCCAGCCAATTAGCAGTGATTCACCTCAATCGCCTATTAAGTACAAGTCCAAATGAATGCACTTCAATGAAATAGCCATAAAGGTAGGGAGATTTATTCGATTCGTTTGAATGTTTCTGTTCTTCAGAACAATTAATGAGGGAGAGAAGAAGGAGTGAAATATGTAAAGCGTGTAATAGCGAATTAACCTCCGGACACGCAGTGGAGACCAAGGCCACGGCTGGCCAGCCGAGGATGCATTGAGTGAGTTGACACAGACGGTGACGAAATGAGCATGCCATGCTGAAATAACTCAGGCGTGTCATTCTTTCTGTGGACGCGTGTGCATGCCGGAATGTGCATGCATGCGCGCATGAGAATGGACAAAAAGAGAGAGCGAGAGAGAGACAAGGTGAAGTAATTTGTGCTAGCAGAGCGCCTGCGAAATGGGGTTCTGTTTTATAGTGTTTGTGCTAGGTGACAACAGAGACAGGGCAGTGTGTTGCGTTTGTGTTAGAGTGTGTGTGCCTCTCGAATGCCTGCTTGTGTGTGTTTATGGCAACTATCTGGTGTCATTGCGGTTTAGACGGTTGTGGAGAGAAATCAAGAGGAATTAACAAACCCCTAACATGACAACGAACAGCTACTGTATGCTACTGACTGAGGATGTGTTCCGACACTTCCAGAACCTATTTGGACCACAGTCAGGAAAGATAAAAGAAGATGACCCACGAAATATGCACACCTTAAACCCACCGCTCAAATCCTCATCCCTCCCTCCATCACTCCAGTCTCATCCATGCCCATCGTTCCCTCTCCCAAGAAGTTAATCTGCCCTGACAATATACAAATGAGCCTGCCACATTTGCATAAAAGCAGTTCATAGGCGACTGGAAGCCGCTCAATAGCTCTCCATCATTGAGAGGGCCTATCCACTTCAATCCACAACGTGTCTGTCGGTGTTTGTCTTTCCCTTTCTCATCTCTGCTAAGCCACACATTTACTTACTGTGCTGGATGCTAGTATTGTGCTATGATACAGCCTGTTACCTAGCCCATAGGGCCATATCATCCAGTAACTACTGGTACACTACCACAATGCTACGCTACTGTATGCTTATGCTAATGCTACGGTACCACAGCGCCAAACCGAGGTATCCCACATGCTCTATGTTATCACCTGTGATATATGCAAACACTACAGTTACGCTAAGGTGGCCCGCAGGGCTCTATATCTTCTACTAACAGTAAGCTAACACTTCTGCTAAGGAATGCTATCCCATAGCCTGCCTCTGCTTATCTACACATAAACTCACAGCCCTGCTATGCCAGCCCGCAGGGCCCCATATCATAAAGGATTATTGCTCTGTGACAGAAACTGTTACTGTTATTTGTATAATTAAGAGCATATAATTGGTAAGAGTGGAAACCTGTTGTTTCAGGACATCTCTCAAGACCTGCATTCATAATCATCTGAAATCCAGAGTAATGATTACAGACTAGGAAAACAGACTGATTGAAACTAGGAAACAGAATGATTGAACAGGATCTCTATGGTCAGGATCAGTTCAACAATCTATATGATAAACTAGATAAAAAATAAGAGATATCTCATCCTGGACTGGAATGAATATGATCACGAGACACGGCTCCGTTGATTCTAGTTCTGATCCAGGACCAGATTCCCCTTTCGCCATAGCGTTATATCCACGACAGTCTAAAAGACAAACCTGGTCCTAGAAAAACAACCACCACTCTGACACGCTTTGTGAGTCCAGGTCCAGGCTCATTCCATCCATCAGCCGTCGACTGAAAGGCTTGAAGGACTGTGACCTTGGTCGCTAGCTGACCCTGTGTAAAGCATCTCGCCTGATCCTTGTCTGTGTTTAATGGTGATGACTGGGGGGTGGGGGGCAGCTTCGGGACGAGGAGCCCGGCCATGACCACCCTTATAAAGAGCCTTATGACTGTAGACGCTGCATCGCTCCCGTCACTTTCTCATCCGGATGCCCTCAGAGCCAAGGCGGGAGGGGTTTATTGAGCGCCGACACGGAGAGCTCACAACACACCGCACTGTTGCACACACATGTACCGTATGAGCTCGCACATAAGACAAACTCACTGAAGATGTGTGTGTACATTCATCCCTGCGTGTGTGTGTGTGTGTGTGTCTGTGCGCGTGCCCAGAATGCTCACTTGAGATCCTGAAATGGCTCTGCTCTGATGTGGGATGTCTCCACCGAATGGCCGAAAACGACGCCTTCATTCCCTGAGAAAGGCATTAGAAACATAGGCAAAGACGTTAGATGCAACACAAGGTCAAGGGAAACATAGAAATACAATAGAAACATGCTTAGAAAAACAATAGAAAAAAACCCAGACACAATAGGAACATACAAACACAGTAGAAACATACAAAGTCAATAGAAACATACGGAGACAGTAACAACGCACAAAGACATTTCGAACAACTCAAAGACAACGGAAACAAAGAGAGACAATAGAAACGTGTAGAAAAACAACAGAAACCATACAGAGACAACAGAAACATACAAAGACAACACAAACAACTCAAAGACAATAGAAACATAGAAAGACAACGAAAACACATGCTAACGCAACATATCCGCACACAAAGAAAACGGAAACACGACATAAAAACAACCCGACATCACAACCAACAGCGATGTGAAACCATCCTGCAAAGCAGAAGAGCTACCACCCTCAATCTCTGCTAAATAGCTCGTCAGAGCGATCATTCGTTAGCATTACGTTCATTCCTCAAGCGTCCGGGCGGCCTGGCAGCGCTAGGACCCCGCGGACAACCCCTGCATGGCGGGTGGGTACGGGCAGAGGAGCGAGTACACCTGTTTCACTAATTGCTCTTGATTCTCTGCCCATAAAACCAGGCCAAGCCGGGCAGCCGGGGGTGCTCCATCGGAGATCCATGAGGAGTAACCTGTAGACGGACGGCGAGAGCCAAATCCCCACAACAGGGAGCACAATCACCTAGCCCCCGGGCCCAGGTTGGACCAGAGGAGGAATACTGCGTTTCAGGCTCTCGTCAAGCCAAATTATTCTAGCGCGGACAATCAATCCTGTTCGTTTACGAGCACGCATGGACGCGCTCTACTGTCCTCCTGCTATGGCGCCCTGCAACGGGGAAAGTGAAAGACAAAGGCGTGTCCTGAAAAAAAAAACGAAATAAGTTCACGGTTGATGTGAATATACCATTATTTCTGTATAACGGCCCTGGAGGTCTGGTTTTGTTTGTTGTTCACGGACACTACATAAGAAAGAAGAAAAGCAGCCTTGTTGACTGACTCAACAAGCACGTTGATTCCCCCAGTCCCTCTTGTTGTGTTCCCCCAGTCCCCCAAGCTACTAACAGTTTGTACTAGATAAGTAATTGAGGTCCTGATATTAACTCGACGGATGATGCCATCCATGTTTAGGACGACACAGACGCTGACTATTCACATGGATGACGGTACGGATGAGGGCGAGTCCTATGTATGAATAACCAGTTCAGTTTAAGTGCATGGGTTGTCTGTCTAAAGAAAATTACAGCCGACCTTAGTATGACAAGCCATGAAAACTACGAGGCATTGAGAAGTAATCACTGCCCATTAAACTGTATGAGATTAAATCACGGCGCACTAGACTGTATCTCCCAACCCAAACTGTAGATCCGTAAGATGCCCGTTTCGCCAGTGATCAGAAGTCGTTAGTTCACGTTCAGGTAATTTCCCTCCAACCAACTCTGTACTTGTCAAGTGCCTCTGGTTTGCTCAGCCTTAACTCCTATAAGCTTCTGTTCACTAGGCCGCGCTGTCAATCACCCCCGCCCCCTCCTTCCAGCCTCCGTTCATCCATTCCCAGAAGGGAAACATTCATCACCTCGAAGGCCTATGCCACTTCACCTGCCCATGTCTCTTGCTCTCCCTTTTTCCCCTTTCTTTCTTGGCATTGTAATGGACAGATCTTTCCAATTACACAGGGGAAAGAAAGAGGGGAAGGGGGCAGAGTGGAGGGGGGTCTGCTCTCGCCCAACCCAGGGCAGCTTCCACTTGACCTCCCCACCACCTCGTTTAACCAGAGAGAGGCCACCGCGTCGGAAAAGCAAACAGAAAGAAGGATGCAAGGATTTTTCTCTTTCAATAATTTCTGCCTTTTTTCTCTCCTTTTGACCATGCATCTCTCTCTCTCTCTTTCTCAAATCAATTCAATTCAATAGGTGCTTTATTCCCATAGATAGATAGTTACCACTATAGCCAAAGCAAACATGTTTAGGCAGCAACAGCGATGAAGCAAAACAAAAAGAAAACCAGTAAAACAAATAGGAAACAGACATTGTGGGCGCTATTTTAGCTTCTTTGTAATTAATCATATTCACAGCAGTCGGGTAGAAAATCTTGTTCTCTTTCAACTTCTCCTCACCTACATTGTTTACATTGTTTTACTGACCATCCATGTGTTTTATTCCGTCCTGTCTCCATAGCCGGGCTGGGGTCACTAAGTCTTGTAAATGCACTACACTACCAGCGTCGGGCCAACGCCCCCAGATAGGGGGGAGGGGGGGGGGGTGAAAGGACCGGAGTGTTGCAACACCGGGTGGCAGAGGAGGAAAACAAAAAACACCCACCTCGGAGCAAACGGCTGTGCTGTACTGAGGCCCCTAGTTTGGTGCCAGTCTCTGTGGTCGATGCAGGAGCACTGAACTGCAGCCTGGAGCCCTTTAGACTCGGTAAAGCCGCCCAACTGGCCTGCTTCAAAATTGTACCTCTCAACTCTGTCCTTATTTGGTCTGTAGTTTGATCTGCCTGATGTGTAAAATCTGCCCACGGGATATTATTACACCTCAAATGGTGTGTGTGTGCGTGCGTGTGTGTACGTGCATGTGTGCATGTTACCTGTCACCCTCAGTTTCTCAGTGCCGATGCTGATCTTCTCCTCGTCGGCGGAGAACAGTACCCGATCGCCGTCAGGACTTCTTACCTCAAACCTCTGACACTGTGCCTGCACCATCTCGGAGCCTGGGAGGGAGAAAGGAAGTGAGGGAGAGGGAGGCAGAGAGGTAGAATGGGGGGGGATTAGAATTATAAAATCACCCCCCCCCCACACACACACGCACAGACTTATGCACACACAACAATACGGACAATAACAGCATTGGTTAGAAGGTTAACAGCAAACGTCATTACACGAAAAACATTGTGCAGACCCTACGAGTGGAGCAGCCATTTTGTGAGCAAACAAAAATGAGAAAACCAAAAGCTAAATACAGTAGTTGTCATGGAGAAGTAACTTACTAACTGTAACTCAATCTGATAGCAGCCTCTGCTAAATGACTAAATGTGACTTAAGCGTAGCTGGTTTGAATCCCAAACCTGAGGTACCCAACCCTAATTGTCCCTGTAGGTTGCTGTGGAAAATTGTCTGCTAAATGACCAAAATGGAAGTGTGAGCAATAAGAAGAGAAAACTCAGTCAGCCAGTCTGTAGAAGAAACAGCTGAAAGCAGGGAAAGCAACATTTAATCTGTTACTTTGAAAATTTTGCAGTACAATAGCAAACTTAACATGGCGTACTTATCACAAGAAAGTACAAAACTGTGTGGCTGTCCGTCCAATACATATTGAGGAAGTGAAACATTTTTCTTTTCGTTTATCTTCTAGCTCGGCCTTTTCTGATTGCTACTTCAGTGAGTAACATGTACTTAATTACTACAGTATAACTGGATCGCGTGGTTGTCTCACCTACCGTCTTATGCATTAACTTTAAAAAGCTCTGGATAAGAGCATCTGATAAATGACAAAAAAAATAAACAATGTTTTTGAACAACCTTGATTTCTTTCACAGCTTAGTTGTCTGTCGAGGTCTCCGACTGAAACACAGATGGGCATGTAAACAACATCTCAAACTGGACTTAAGGTGTCTGCAACTAGAACTGCATGGCACTAAGAAAACCTGATCTTGTGGGTTTTTATATATCGACGAGATCTCTACCCCAGAAAATGTCTTGGGTAGTACAGACTTGGACCACAACATTAGAACCCAGCATTAGACCCCGAGCCTGTCTGTCAGAGCCCTGTCAAAGTTTTTTTTTTAAAAACAACAACAACATAGTTATCACTTTCCCCGCACATCTCACCCAACCTTCAGGGACTGACAGGGGAGCACACTCTTTGTTTGTTAACTCTTCACCGCACCCCCCCACCCCCCCCACCCCCCCGGTCCAACCTCTCCTTTCATTTGGCTTTAAGTCTTGCTGAGCTTAGGTAAAATCCTTTATCTAATACAGGTCTGTGGGGGTTGCATTAAGTGCCGGGTGACGTGCTCTTTGGCCATTCCAGCTGTCAATTAGAACCGTGTCGGTCATAATAAAACTTCATTACTGGTGATCAATTCAGGATTAACTTCCACCTGACGAGGCAGAGAGCAGGCAGTTCCCTGGCCGGCGCTGAAATCCGTTGGACGGTGACAGCTCCCCTGCTGTGGTGACTGGTTATTCTGCTTTTTTGTCGTTTACAACTCCGTTCCTCTGTTGTTCCTCTGCGTTTCCGGATTCTGAGGCCCCTGGGTCTTTGCAGATCCGACTTTGTCCAGGAGCTTCCCTACGGCCTTTGAGCATGGGCACATTGAATGGCGCGAGTCGGTAGGTCAACACGCAGGTACAGTAGGCAGCGCAACGACAGTTTGTTGACACCATGACGTAAAAAATGAACTCACTATGCACCATTGAAAACGTCAGGCTAAACTGGAACAACACCTAAATCAAGATGATCTCTTAAATCTGGTTGAAGTGGTTAAGCTACTACGCAGAGTAATGGCGAGTGGGACGTGTCACCGGTAAAACCGGAAAGATTGTCATTCATGCAGTGATTTGTATGGTTTTGTTTGTCTCAGAATAATTTTATGCTTTAGTTTTATATGGGGTTCTCTTGTAGGTCTGTTTATGCAATCATCCTAATATGAAGCCTGGTAAACATAGATTCCTGATGTGTTAAAGCCTTCAGGAAACATCAGATATTTGGTCGGAAGACTAAAGATCCAGAAAAAGTCTGCCCCGAAGCCATTGTCTTTGCTTTAAATTATATCACATTTTTGAACAAAAATGACTATTATACTGTACACACACTTATTTTTTAAATGAAAACAATTGTTCAATGCGTACCAAAGGACTTGGAAATAGTTTGCAATAGGGACATTGTGAGTTGTTACTCGGCGGAAATACGCTCCTGAAAAAAATTACTGTTGGGGCAATTATGGTGTCTTGAAATTGATCTGGAGAAATCTAACAATGTTAGCATCGATCTCCCAAATAATGAAGTAGACGGGAAGTTTCTTTCCATCTTGTCGCCTTAATAATCCATTGAGTGCGCAATTAAAGTCCACCTCGTGTACAAACCCGTATGTGGCTGGCAGAGTTTGACGAGTCATTTTGTACCAGGCGCTTCAATGAAAAAAAATTAAAAATATAAATCTGAATAACGATGACAATTGGAGATGAATAGTACTCGACTCCCGGAGAAAAGCAGGGCTAATTCCCGTGGATTCCGATAACACCAGGACTCCTCATTAACAAAAATTGTAATTATTGCGCTCATTTGATTAATCCCCACTTGACCAAATCTCAGTGCGATGGGGCTTCTCTGGGGCCCTGATTCATATGCAGTCCCTGGCTCGCCTCCTCCTCCTGCCTGCTGGCGATGGTACGGATAGGGTGCAAGATGACACAAGAAAGCAAAAAAAAAAAGGAATGGAGGGAGTGAGTGAGTCAGTGAAATAGAGGGGGGGGGGTGAGGGAGGGACAGAGAGAGATATTGAGAGAGCACGAGCGAGAGAGAGAGAAAAACAGAGACAGAGAGGGAAATACAGAGAAATATAAAGAGAGAGAGGGAGAGAACAAAAGAAACATTGAGGAGACAAACTGCAACGCAGACTTAAATAGTGGTGGCATTGCCACGACACCACATCACCACAACAGCGCCATATTCAAATTAACCTTCTCTTCTGCTGAGATTCCTCTGTCACTTCTTTTTTTCTCTTTCTCTCTCGCTTTTGCTCCTGGGGAGAATTGGCGTCGCACTGGTGGAACAGGACGGTGCCATCGAGACTCTCTGGGTTCCGACAACACACTCAGATGCCGTGTCGTGAATAAATGAAGAGAGGGTTTTGAAAAACAAGGAAACGTGACCACGGCCGGTGTGGATGGTCGCAGCCAGAAGTAACAGGAAGTAACAACTAACAGCCCTGGGAAACATAGGTTCAACTTTGTTCATTCGTCAGTGAAAATGCAGGACGCTCTCGTACATATTTAAACGCCACAGCTCGTGTCTGTTTGGGAGGTGAAAGCCTCGCTAACTGGCCATGGTTGACTTGGCTAACCCCGTCAGATCCCTTTGTATCCTCAGCGTCAAAAATGTCAAAAAAGATCTGTTTAAACATCAACGGTTTGCTATCTCGCCATAATTGTAAGTCACTCTGGGTCAGAGCGTCTGTTAAATAACTAAAATAACTGTAAAAGTAAAAGGGAAAATGGCCACTGAGAGTCAAAGAAAACACCCTGGAGCAGGGGAGAGTGCTCACTTAAGAAAACGATGATTTGTTAGAACACTTTGAAGAAACAAGGACATTGTCACTCAGCAATAGGCCGAGTAAATAAGTAAATAGGTCCAAACATACAAGAGCAGAACCAAGGTGGAGAGTGGGCCTGAATTTGTTGTCTGAAACATTTGCTTCTCAGGTGGTGATGATGGTGACACAATGTTAATATGAATACATATTATTGAATGCACAGGAAATGTCTCTCGTTGAAGTGGAGTCGACTAATCGGCGGACGTTGCAGGATATCTGCCAAACGCTGCGTGTCATGTTATCGGATATCAGGTTGCTACAACATGTCACGTGGTCACGGTTCGAAGGTTAGATCACGAGGGGGCCATGAGGCGTCAAATTGCTGCAAGGTACTCAGTCTGGAAGACAGCGATTTCGGGGGATCGCAACCCTGAAGGAAGTGGCAATCCCTGTTTGGTACCCTTTGACCCGCCAAAATAACAGGGAGGCATGTGAGAAGGCAACAACTAAGTCTGGTGTCACTTTGGCCGGGCAACGTATGAAGTCAGAAGTAACAATTTGACATTTTGAACTTGTTAAAGTTAGTCGGCCGCGGATAAGTCACGGCACAGCGCCTTTGACTTTGAGCAAGGGCTGAAAAATTTGGAATTACTTTGGACTTTCAAAAGTAAATACTGAAGAAAGGTGATGCAACGCACCGAAACAACAGAGCCCTTGCTCATCTCTTTTTGAAGTGTTGGAATCACTAAGTGAGTAGTCTCCTAGAAGAGGAACGTTTGATTCTTTGAAGGTGCATTTTGAACAGCAAAAGGGCTGTGGAGTGAAAGCGGTTAGAAAACTGCAGTGCTCAGCAACTTTCACTTAAGGTTAGAAAATCTGTACACGATTTATGGAGTGAAATAAACAAATTATTTATCTAAATTGTATTACACTCATTAATAAAGAGTGTGAGGGAGAAGGAAAAAAGTATGTTTCCATGTGGCGCATTAATCGGGGGAATCTTTTCAGCCAGGCAGGCGAGGGATGAAAATATGAAACTATGGTAAAGGTTGATGTAATCACACCCTCTTTATCACTCTGAGACCTACAGTGCCACACATAAATAACTGCCATGACATTGTTGGGAGCAGAGGAGAAAATACATTTTTTTTCATAAGATTGACTGATACAGTTCTATTCAAACCAATATATATTCTATATTGCGCCAGCACTGTGAGCAACATGAACACAATCTTAGTGGTAGAAGCAAAAAATGTTTCCATTGCTTCCATTAGAAGTAGAGAACAAGTGTCAGAGCGAGGAGCCAGTCAGAGGGCCTCGTTCGATCTCTGTTTACCCCAAAACTCTTCTGTGTTAATCACGGAACATCTTCCGAACCACCCCTGGCCCTAATCCATTCAACAAGACACAGCAGCTGGACAAAAAAAAATGAGGTGAACGATTACTCAGAGATAAAAGGGAAAATAATTACTGAGTGAGTGAAGATAACAGAGGATAAATTAAGCCCCAAGTTTAGAAGCTCCAGCTTTAGGTTTGAAGTCAATTTATTGTAGAGAGAGAGAGGGAAAGAGAGAGAAATAGATGGAAAGAGAAAGGGAGAGAAAGAGACCAAAAGTAAACACCGTAAAAGGAGTGTTTTGGATAGAATGTTGGGATGGATTATGTTGGGATGGATGATGATGGGATGGATGATGAAAGTCACTTCTAAAGTTGGCAGCTTTGCGGAGCTTAAAATGATCCCTGTGATGTCATCGTTGCCCACTCACAAATACACACGGCGGCGTCCTTGGGCTCTGTCTATCCCAAAATGCATTTTGGTCCCCCGGTGCCAGTTTCCGTCCCCCGTCATTGCTGCCACTGTCATAATGAAAGGTACAACCCGCCACTTCTTGCAGATTTCGGCCCATTAATTACCCAAAATGCACTTTGAAAAATGAGAGGCAATAAGACGCCCCCCCAAAAAAGACACGCATCATTCCTGTTCGCCCTCACTGTCCTCCGACCAGCTGGGCACCGCCGCCCCCAAAACACTCCCATGATGCCATTCTCTTTCCGAGAAGGGGAAGAGCACACAGGGGTTGCATAAAGAGTGATAGAGGAAGCAACCCCATATATTTGCATGCAAGCAAGTTTCCCCTGGTGCCATATATTTCTACATTTTAAAGTAGTGCGTTCATCAAGATTGGCTGGTCCCTCCAGATGACCTGGTTGGACCAACAGGGTATTCGGAATGAATTACAAAGTTGTTAGTGTCTTCAACAGCGCCTCAATAGCGACATCTGAATGCAATAAGTTCCTTTTTTACATTTTTTCCTAACTTAGAGTGGGAATCTTTAGTTGAAACAATAGCAAAGCGTTCTCCCTTCCACATTTCTGTGAAAAGCTCAGGGTTGGGTCGGGAGAAATGAAACCACTCTGAAGTAAGCAAGTGTTTCCCTGTTAGTGTACTAACAGTGGCGAACCTTCGCTGCTAAAATGTGAGGTGCCACCACACCACACAGTTTTTATGAAATACAAATATTTTCAAGCTGCACACAGATTACCACTGCACGAGCATCAGCGCAGAGCAACAAAGTCCTGCTCCCGACGTTCGGAGTATCAAATCTTGGAGCGAGGTCAGAGAAATGTAACTGGTTGTGTCTGTGCATGTGCACGTTTGTGTTGAACTGTCAGTAAGTGGCTGCCACTTTAATGTAAAGAAGGTAGTCATCATCTGAGCAACAACCAAAGGTAAGAAGCTAGCTAACCAACTGACACAACTCGATAGCTACAATCAGCTACAATAGATAAGCGTCATGCAGGCGTCATTAGAGATTCGGCAGCAACAGTAAGACCTCCAGTTTTCGTATTTTTCCTTCAAAATAAAGGTCTGTGGTGAAACGTTATATACATTATATACGTTAAATACATGTATTGTATGAAATACTCAGGAGTTTGTAAAGTTACATATATAATTTGAAATCATGGGGCACTGTGTGCTACATGCAGCAAAACTATATTTTCTACAGTACCCCCTCTCTGACTCCCAATGCTACACACTATACTGTGCGTGGAATTCATATTGCCTCATGAGTTAGTAGCTGTGACGGTGAGGTGACGGACAGCTCCGTCATCTCTCGCTTTTCCCGGTTTCCCATGGTTCATGAACTCACCCCGGAATCCTTCATTTGTCTTGTCTCCAATTGTCACTCACACCAGGTCCCAATTAAGTCATCAGTATGTGTTTAAATGTTTCTTCTCTGCTCCCCTCATTTGTTGGTCATTGTTCCTTGTCTCCGCATGTTTTGTGTACGTGGTGAGTGTTTCGTTTTCATTTCGTGTTGTTTAAGTCTTTATTTTCATTTCAGTTAGTTTGAGTGCTCGGTGTTCTTTTCTATTAAAATATCACAACATCGACTGCCACTCTGCCTGCGCCTGGTTCCTCCTTTCCACCACTACACACATCGTGACAGTAGCTAGTGGCTTTTAGTAGTCTGGGAGGTGGTTCATGAACAGTTTAAGAGAATGGTTTATTTGAGAGTAACTACTTAGGTTATTATTAAAGAATGATGTTAAGACAGTTTTGTCAAACAATGTTAAGAAAATAAAGTTGACAAGAGAGACTGGTGTAGAAGGAGGACGTTTTAGCATTTCACGCATCAAGCCGGCGTGTCGGCCCGTAACCCCCCCCCCCACCCCACTTTTGGGGAAAAAAGTAGGGAAAACACTGTAAACTGAAACCGTCTGTTTTACCAATTACACTGTTTACAAACAGAGCAAAAAAAATTAGCTGATATTTTGGGTTCTGCTTCAGCACAACTAAGCTCCTGAAGCAGTCGGCTGATCCTAGATCTGTGATTAAATTAAGCCTCTTCCTTGAGAGGAGAATAACAGCATTTTAGCATCGGGGGGTGGGGTGTGGGTTGGGGGGGGGGGGTTGTGCTAAAAGTCTACTTTCAGTGGGCCAAGTTCACTTATCATTTTTACGAGCCCTAATTCGGATAGAGGCCGCAGCGCGACAGGTCCTCACTCAAATTAACGAGGTGACAGGAAGAGAGGGGCAAGACGGAGAGAGGGAGGGAGGAAGGGTGGGAGGACGAAAGGGACAATAAAACAGAGTGCTGCGCTCAAGGCCCAGCGGCGGGCCCCGTCTCTTCCCCTCTCCCACGGGGCCATTCCATGGCCCTCGGCGGCTACCCACGAGGGTGCGCGCGCGCGTGTATGTGAATGCATGCATGTGTGAAATTTCACATATTAATTTGTCTGTGTGAAAATGTGTGTTGCAGTTCCAATGCCCTACAGTAGCCAAAAGTGAATTGCTCCCAACTGTGTGTGTGTGTGTGTGTGTGTGTGTGTGTGTGTGTGTGTGTGTGTGCGTGCGTGTGCGTGTGCATGCGTGTTTATGTGCAGGTCCATCTCATTGAAGGACCACGTGATCAGAGCACGTCAGCCGTGAAATGCCTCCTTAAAAGTGTACCTCATAATTGACTGTCATATAATTTATCTGAACTTGCGGCCCGGGGAACTTTGAAAGAGAGAGAGAGAGTGAGATAGAGGAGGAAGGGAGAGGAGGGAGAGGGAGGGAGAGAGAGAGAGCCCAAGGAGCCCTCTGGGTTGGCCCATCAGGATGCGGAGCAGCACTCACACTGTTGAAAGAATAATGTTACTTATTGCTACAACCCTGTATAGGCTGGAGGAGATATAAAGGGAAGAGATATAAAGGGAAGAAATACAGAGGGAAGAGATACAGAGGGAAGAGATATAGAGGGA
>JACXGI010003883.1:9358-36333 GCA_016801175.1 Esox masquinongy
TCAGAGTGAATCGCATCACTTCAAACTAATTTACATTACTTTCCTTTTTACCCCACCTCATGGGTTTTACTGTAAAGAGAAGCACTTCCCAATTCCCACCACTAAGAATTCCCTCTTTTAATCTCCTGCAATGACACTGTCTTGGTGGTGCTGCAGTATTGGAAATGGATGTGGGGGTGGTGGAGGGGTGTGTGTGTGTGTGTGTGTGTGTGTGTGTGTGTGTGTGTTAAGGGCAGAATAAACAGATAGAGAAATGGAGTGGTATTAACTCACCGCAGGTGCCTGGCGCCCTCTCCTGATAGGAGAACTGCAAGTGCAGCTCCTCCTCTGTCATCTCCCTGATGAAAACTTTGAGCAGGCAGCGGATCATGAACAAGGCATTGTGGGCCTGCCAGATGAACAGCTGGCTGGAGAAGGTTAAGGAAGAACACAGCAATTAGCAGAGGGGCAGACGCTAGTTGGAATGTTTCTTTAACAGAGAGAAATCAAGGTGTAGTGTTGGCATATCAATCCAACACTAAAAAAACAAAACAATATAATGTCATGATCAAACACCAAAATTAAATCAGGCGTGACATCCCATTGTGAGAAACACTATTATGAAATCTACTTGATTAGGTTGGGTATGCCATGAACTCCAGACAACCGCCATCTGTTATTATAGACTGGGTTAATGGTTTGAGGGTGGACATGTTAAACGAGCCTGTCATAGTAACTTGTGGCTAGGGGACTCAGTCATGACTGCAGAAAGTCAGAAACAGAAACATGGATACTGCCTGCCAGAGAGAGAGACAAAAAGAAAGACTCCCTGAGACCTAGAGACAGCTGTATCTGTCTGTCCTGTGGCCCCTCTGCTTGTCCTCAGACTCCTGCAGGGTAATAACAGTCATGACTGGCGAACATCCACTGTAAGGAATTCTGATTTGTCATTATGGGAAACCTAGAGCGCTCGGTTAGTCTGTGCATGAAAAACTCCAACTGGAAGTGTGTTATTTTTGGAAGAGTGATAGTAAGTGTTCACTCTTATCAATTATTTTTGCAATATTTCAGTATTTTATAATGGGCTATTTTGTTGGTGTGGAAATAATAGGGCTTTGAGATCCCAAGTGGAGCAGCGGTCTCAGTCACTGCCTCGCGGAATCGCAGTAAAGCTGCGTCATTGCGGCTAAGGGTTCGGCATACTGATGGTGTCGGCGGGGTCCTGAAGAGTGCGGTGCGAATTGGCTCAGCACTCGTCTTCTTTTTTAAAAAACTAGTAAATTTGTGTCAACCCTTTTAGTTCCACGACCAAACAAGTCTCTCCTGGGTCAGTTTCCACTGCAGAAGACAGATGGTGAACAGTTTGGAACATTGAATTAGATTAAAATCACAGTTTTGAATCGCATTATATAGAATTGTGAAAATAAATATTAACATACAACCTCGTTTCCAAAAAAACTGGGACGCTGCGTGAAACGCAAATAAAAACAGAAAGCAATGATTTGCAAATCTTTTATCCCTATATTTAATTGTAAATAGTACAACGACAACAAATCAAATGTTGACACTGAGAAATGTTATTGTTTTTGGAAAAATACTCACTCATACTCATTCTGAATTTGATGCCAGCAACACGTTTCAAAAATGTTGGGACGGGCATGTTTACCACCGTGTTGCATTACCTCTTCTTTTAACAATGCTTGGTTTTTGGCCTTGTCCCTTGCATAGAGAGATTTGTCTGGATTCTCTGAATCTTTTAATGATATTATGTACCGTAGATGATGAGATCCCCAAACTCTGAAATTTTAGGTTGAGAAACGTTATCCAGAAACTGTTTTGAAACGTGTTGCTGGCATCAAATTCATAGGGGGCATATATTTTTGAAAAAACAATAAAATGGCTCAGTTTCAACATTTCATGTTGTCTTTGTACTATTTTCCACTTAATATAAGGTTTAAATGACTTGCACATCATTGCATTCTGTTTTTATTTACATTTTACGCAGCATCTCAACTTTTTTGGAAACGGGGTTGTCGTTACGGCCCCAAAGTATCATGATAATATATTGTGAAATCCTTGGCAATTCCCAGCTAGATGGGACACGTGATAGCAGTTGAAGATGGATGACCATCAGGGGCAGCAGCCTTGAATAATGCTCCAGGACAAGGTCAGCCTCTGTGACAGACGAATTGGAAGGGTGATGCTAACCTCTGGTCAGAATCATCAACCATCAAGTCATAAAAGCCCACCAATCAACACAAAAAATAAATACATTTTCAGTCTATTCTATAGTTCCATCTTGGTCATGGACTAACCAAGAGGAATATACCCGTAAAAACAAGTCATTATATACGCAATACAACTGCATTACTTTTAAATAACACTTGTATTCAAAACCATTGAACCTCATTTTAAGACCAAAATAAATACAAAGTTGTATGCAAACCCCTGAGAGGAAACCAACTCTTCAGTGACAGGATGCCAATGTTGTTTTATGAGAACACTGGTAGGTTCACAGTTCACACAAACACAACCAAAATCTAAATTTTGCCATTTAGGATGCAATTTAATGTCTTTCTCCCACAGAGTTTCGCCAAACGAGCCACCTTTCTACCACCACGCACATATGCTCCTTCTAATGTGGTTGGTGAACTCTGAGCTGCCCCTACACCACTTATTACTATGAGGCATTGGTTGCAGTGTTTCTTGCTGGAAGGCTGACGGCTGGTTTCTGAGAGACGCTAGTGTATTACTAGATGCTGCTCATCCCCAAACAGTGACGATCAGAGGCCTCTCTCATGGGTGTCATTAGCACTTTATGACCTGACAGCGTCTTGTGACAGAATCCCACAGGGTTCATGACCGGGGGGAACCACAACGCCTTCATGCAGAGCTCAATGAACCCATGCACAATGCAGATACACCAACAATTATACAAGTGGGGAGAAGTGGAAAACCATATTGAAAGGGAGGAAAAGTAAGGGACAACTGACTGACTCCACCCTCGGGTTTTACAAATTAAAACCCTTCTCAGATCATCTGGATTTCAGCTTAAATTAGTTTGATTGCACAATCAGAGTGAGGTTGGATTTGGCTATCTCACGCGAACAGCCCAAACTATAATTCTGGGGGGATTCCCAAGGGAAATGAAAAATGAAAATGGATTGGTTACATCTTTACTACCTCAGAGGACACAACACAGGGCGTATTTATTATTGAGATGTCCATATCACAGTCCCCACATTATGCCGACATCTAGATTCCCATGGGAAATGTTGATGGTTATAGGTTCACCACGGCAACCCAGGCACTGACATGAGAGTGTTATTCAAAGTAGGGTGAACTGAAGAGGGTTTGCCACATTTATTTTTATTTTTTTATTTTATTTTTTTAATCTGACAAAACATTTAGTGACCAGACATTCTGACAAAAATAACAGGATTGTTGCAGAAAACGTTTGTAGGTGTACTTATTATTGAACTGTACATTTGAGATCACATAATTCCATAAATTGTTCTTGGAACATCAGTTGTTTATTTGGCTTTACACACTGTACTTACTCTTGGCATTCAGTGGAGATTTTCAACTCCTTGGTTCTTCCCAGGAAAATTCTCACCAGGGCCCCAAAATTCCCTGTTCTGGGATTGTTCTCAACTGTAGAGGAAAATAGAGTACCTGGCATTTAAAAGAACTGCTTGGTGAAGCTGACACATAGCACATCTACAGTATTTGGAAAAAGACACAAGAATGTTATTTTGGCTTCATACTCCAGCACATAGGATTTGAAATAACACAGTGACTAAAAGGTTAAAGTGTATACTGTCAGCTTTAATTTGAGGATATTTAAATCCATAAACCGAGAACCGTGTAGGAATTACAGCCCTATTCCTACGAAGACCCCCATTTCGGGGTAACAACAGTAATTGGACAAATTAACAATCTTAAATAAAGTTGTCATAATTAGTACTTGGTGGAAAATCCTTGCATTCGTTGACTTTGTTTCAGGTCCACAACCCGCAGACATCACCAAATGCTGAGTATCTTCCCTGGAGAGGCCCTGTGCCAGGTCGGTACTGCAGACATTTTCAGGTCCTGTTTGTTTCCAGTGACAGAGCACATTGTGACCCATGTGTGTTGGTGTAGCCCAATTAAAATAAAAACATTTTCATGACCATTTTAACCAGAGCTCTATACATTATCATAAATCACAGATAATGCATTATAGTAAAACTAGTATTGCAGTGTTTAATACAACATGGCAAACTGTTAAAAAAAAGAATAATGAAATTCGGGAAATCTCTTTTCCGACAGTCCCTCTTCAGTTACACAAGGCAAGGTTCCCTCTCATACTATATTTCTCTCTCTGCAGTGTTGGCGGTGTTAGCATAACAGCAACACGGTCCATGGAAAGGTTGTGAGTTTCTTTTGGTTGCAAAACAATGCTTTTAGTTATGCAATGCACAATTTGACCTCTTTTATTCACAGAATAAAAACAAACTTGATCAAAAGTATTAGGCCTACCTTGTGCAAACTGATTAATAACATCTATTTAATTAGGCCCATTATAATATACATTACATTAGACATTCTGGTGAGTAGGCCTAATGCTTTATTTAGAGCATGAATGTGGCTGTTTTTAAACAGTGCTATGCTGTCAAAGGATTTAATTGTATTGCATGTATTAATAATAACAATGTGTTGTTTTCACAAAATGACAGAAACATAATGGGCATGTAACTTCAGCATTTAAATTTAGAACAATAATTGTAGCATAATAAAGATGAATCATTGACATACTAATAGATGCCTATTATGTTTTGGAAAATACTAAGGAAGCATTTTAAAAGTAAAAGATTGTATTAACTGCGCTTGCTGAAGGTAGAAGCCCACAATGGGAAAACTTAACCAGAAAAGGAACCAGGCAAGCCTAATTCAGCCGGCCTGGAATTAAAAGTGATAAATGTCATTGCACTCACTGGATTCGAATCAGAGTCCCCCACGTGAGTGGCTGTGTCTTTAACCACTACACCAGGGTTATACGTTTGCCCAGTGTCGGTATGGCATCTCGACATTAGAAGTTTTTGTCAATCCTGACCCAAAAAGCATGCCGGGATGGATACTTCGAAAATCCACCAGAAATAGTTGCAATATAACCATGAACCGTTTTATTTTAGGCTTACTATAATGCAGCTACTGAAGGTTGTAGCCAGTGACGTTTTTGCCTACTCGGAACAAATCCTAACGCATAATGTGTTTAGACTGTGACCTATTGGTTGCAGGTCCACATCTCTAACCACTACGTTATTTAACAAGGGGTAGTCAGCCAGTCAGTCAGTCACTCAGTAAGAGACATTCGCTCTTCTTGGCCGGCTCCGCTTACGCGGTCTGGCAAAAAATGCAATTAGAATGAACGTTCCAAAATGTCATGGTGAAATATCAAATAGACAATTTTTCTGTGGATTACTTTGTCTTTTAGAGTCAATATATTCAAACTGCAGAACCCCCCTTATCTCATAGTGTGGATTTCCCCAGCAATTAATGCTTTTTATGATAGGAATGATGTAATGTTTTTTAATTAGAAAGGAGTTGACATGTTACTAAATATTGTTTGTTTTATTACACTTAAAAACAAAATGGTACACCTTATGAGATTTTATCCAGGAAAATTTCCTTTAAATGTTTCACAGATGAGATAGCAGGGTTTGGATCACGAGCAGTTACATTTTTCTCCACATTTTCCTCTTTACCACCACTCAGATAGATGAATCATTGTCTCATCTGTTCATAAGACTTTGTTCCAGAACGTTACAGATATGTTATGCACTTTTTAAACTGTAACCTGGCCGTTATGGTCTTGAGGCTGACCACCGATTTGCATCTTGTGGTAAATCTCGGAGGTTATGCTGGAGCAGTCTTCTCTGTATGGTACTACTTGACACATTTATGCCAACATCCTGGAGTGTTCTTGTTCTGTTTGACAGTTGAAAAGGTTTTTCCTCAGTCATCCACTACACTGGTCTTCCAGGTTGTTAGCTTGTTGAGCTCACCAATGCATTCTTGTTCCTTAATGTACTTAATAGTTCGGATTGACTGATTTTAATCTTTCACCCTCATGAAGGCCTGCTTTACTGGCACTGAAACTTCTTTGCTCCTCATGTTGAGAGACAACAGCAAAGGAGTCCAAATGCAAATACCACAACTAGAATTATCTCTAGACCTTTTGTTAGCTCTTTTGTGCATAAAATAACTATTCAATTATTCACCAGGCCAAGAAACAACTGAGCATTAAATTGTCCAATTATTTTTAGTCCTCTAAAATGGGGGGATTATATAGTAAATGGGCTGTAATTCCTAGACAGTTCACGGTTTATGGACGCAAATACCCTGAAATTAAAGCTGACACCGAAAGTCTGCAATTCAATATCTTCATCATAGTCTGACTTAAAGGCACTCGAGTACAGAGCAAAAACACCAAACTGTGTGTCACTGTCCAAATACTTACAGACTGCACTGTATATCTACTTCTTCAAATTAGAAAGACAATAACTAGTCATGATTACCATGTTACTGCATGATTACAAAAGGTATTTCTGGCACACGATGGAAGGTAAATATAAGCTTAAATATAGCACTCGCTGGAGGTTTGTCATTTAAACTGATCAGATCTAAAGCCTTGTTTTGGTGTAGCTGCCAAGCGGTGGCAGCTGGCAGAGTAAACAAACTCAAAATAAGTGGAAAAGGTTAACAGTCAGGGGAAAGACACAAACTAACAAACATGAGACATACTCAGGATCTTGGCCAGGGGAATGACAGCCTCTTCCAACAGCTTGGAATCCCCACTGCAGGAGAGACAGACAGACAGGCACAGAGAAAGAGACAGGCAGAGAAAGAGAAGGGCAAGTAAAGACATTGGTCAATTCAATTACCACAGCAGCCACAAGAGCTCTTGATCGGATTGCCAAAGCTTTTACTAGGGCTTTGAAACCCAGGGAGCCACCCATGTAGCGTAAGAGTTCAGACCAGGAAGGAGACACTCCCACTGATTGTCCTCCAAATGGTGAAACTCTAGATGGTTAACTGAAGTGAGGAATCAGCTTGGTGTGCCCTCTACTGTGAAGGCAGGTAGTGAGTTTGGAGAGGGTAGGAAGGGTTGGTTGTGATAAAACAAAAATACATGCTTATAAAAATTAAATAGAAGATAGAATAGTGCATTAAAATACATCTTCACGCGCTTACTAGCCAGCACTACCACTAGAAAATATGCATTCCCCTTACAGTTACCTTCAAAATGATTGGGTTAAAAATATTTTTAACAATGCAACAGATATTTTATAAAATGAATAGGAAACTAAGGATTCCGATAACCTTAAAGTAACATTTAAGTTCTTAGTTTGGGGACACCTTGTTTCACTAGGGTTTGAAAAAGAAATCCGTCATCTATCACCATGGGGAAAGGCAAATAACTCACCAATAAAATAAACAAATACTCAGTGTTTCCCTCTTATTGTAATAAGACCGGCCCACCACCACTAAAAGGTCAAGTGTCTATATAGTGTGTATTGTGTGAATTTTAAATGTAAACTGTGGGGAAAAATAAACAAAACAAAATTACTATTTAAATAATACTTTACATAGGTTTAATAGTATCATAAGGTGGAGCACACGGTTAAATGGTTAGAGATTAAGTTATTTAGAGAACATATCTAATATAAAAAAAAACATCCTATTTTGATGCCATTATTGTAAATTTGCTTGTCCTCATTAGCTTTGGAGAGGGATTGTGTTATAATTCCAACCACACTATATTTTCCATCCCCCCACTGTAATGTACAAGGGATACTTTTTGCAGAAAAACTATTCAGTGCCGCAGTGAATGTATTGTACGAAACTCAGGAGTTTGTTAAGTCACAAACATAATGTGAAATCATGGGGCACAGTGTGCTACATCCAGCAAAACTATATTTTCTACCCCCTCTTTGACCCCCAATGCACCCCCCCAACTGATAGGGAAAAAAGTAGGGGAATCACTGAATAGTGGTTGACCTTCAAGAATTGCAAACAATTATAAGCGATTGTGACCTTCAAGAATTATAAGTGATTGTGAATCATTGTCACCTGTTTTGGTGCAAATGAAAGTAACAACAGGTGCACTGGAGAGGCAACAGCAAGACAACCCCCAAAAAGGGAATGGTTTTGCAGGTGGTAGCCACAGACAATTGCTCTCTCCTTATCCTTCCTGAATGATTCTTCTCGTTTTGGAAGCGTCCTTGTCACCACTGGTAACATGAGGCGGTACCAGCAGTCCATTCAGGTTGCACAGGTAGTCATCAACCCAGCAACAGGACCGGTATCTGCTCCTTTGTGCGAGGAAGAATGGGGGAGCACTGCCAGAGCCCTACAAAATGAGCTCCAGGCGTCTACAGATGTTCATGTTTCTGACCAAACTGTCAGAAACAGACTCCATGATGGTGGCATGAGGGCCTGACGTCCACTAGTGGGACCTGTGCTCAGAGCCCAGTACCGTGCAGCTCGATTGGCATTCACCAGAGAACACCAGAATTGGCAGGTCTGCCATTGGCTCCCTGTTCTCTTCACAGATGAGAACAGGTTCACATTGAGCAAGTGACAGACGTAACAGGGTTTGGAGACGCTGTGGTAAATGTTATGCTGCCTGCAACATCATCCAGCATGACCGGTTTGGCGGTGGGTCAGTGATGGTCTGGGGAGGCATATCCTTGGAGGGTCGCACAGACCTTCACATGCTAGCCAACGGTCCCTGACTGCTGTTAGGTACCGGGATGAAATACTCAGACCCATCGGTAGACCTTAACGCTGGTGCAGTGGGCCCTGGGTTCCTCCTGGTGCAGGACAATGCCGGGCCTCATGTGGCCAGATTGTTTAGGCAGTTCCTGGATGATGAAGGCGTTGATACCACTGACTGGCCCTCACGTTCCCCAGACCTGAATCCAATTTAGAACCTCTGGGACGTTATGTATCGGTGCATCCGACGCCGCCAAGTAGCACCAAAGACTGTCCAGGAGCTCACTGATGCCCTGGTCCATGTGGGGGCCATACACACTACTGAGTCACATTATGAGTTGCCGTGATTGAAATTCACGCAAGTTGGAACAGCCTGTAATTTCAGTTGTTTACTTTGATTTTCGGTGTGAGTTTAAATCCAGCCCTCAATCATCTGGTGATTTTGGTTTCTATTGACCGTTGTGTCATTTTGTCGAATTACACAATGTACAGTAAAGATTTTGATCTTTAATATATTTCCTTAATCGAGACCCGATGTGTGATTTAAGTGTTCCCTTAATTTTTTTGAGCAGTGTATATACTGTGCAATAACCACCTTACACTCTGGACTTTAAACCCTGTGGTTTGAAAGGAAGAGGGACCTCCGTAAGCACACACAAGAAGGCCCTCAAGGATCTGGAAAATAATGTATGGAAGAGTAGCCTGAGAAAATGTCCAGTGATTTCTCTAATAATAGGCTCAATTTGTTATCCCTGCAGGCGGAGCCGCAAAATGCACTGAAAACCAAAAGGTGCCAATGATCTTGACAAATTAAGAATTAATGAAGCAAATGCTGGAAAATTACTCTACAAAGTAGCTCATTACCAGCTCTAAATTTGCTCAAGTTTATCAAAGGTGTCAATCATTTTGGAGGTGTCTGTTTTTCTGCTGTAAGTAATAACTAATTGCAGACAGAATTCCAGAAAACACGCTCCTTTGTAAACTGTTCCAGTAACATCAGAGCTGGTCATAAAGGCGGTTATGTCATTACCACAAGTCACCTGAGCGGAGTAAACATTAACACTCAAGCCGTTGGAAGACTAACTCAACTGCTTAGCAAATGTCGAAAGTCAGGTATCTCAGGCTTTCACAACATCCTGCACCTTTGACAACTGTTTGCAGCCAGGGATGTGCCCTGAATGGCACCCTAGTTCAGTATCTAGTGCACTACTTTTGACAGGAACCCAATAGGGTTCTGGCTCAAAGGAGTGCCGGATGGCATTCGGGATGCAGGCCAGCGGCACCTTTGTTAATGTTGACAGATGAAGTCGACTAGCTTCTGACCTGCCCTACCTTGCCCTAGCTCATTCTCAGATTAAAACAGACTGGTAGGGGTTTAGGATGGGAAATTGGAAAAAAATTTACAGCGAACTGTATGTTTTACAGGAAATTGTATTTTTTACAGGGAACTGTGTAACTGATGGAGGTCGGTGAGGACCAAAGGGATGGTAACCAACAAAGCGTGTCCTGGATCTACTTAAACCTTTGCCAGTTCCAGGGGAAACGTGGAATTCTATGTAACAACATGTGTTCCAACATCAACTTTCAATTTGATTTAAATAAACAAATCTGATGGTACTAGTCACGTATACAAGTGTAGACATTACTGGATGATTCAGAAGAGGATATTGGTTTCCCTTCGCCTTGTTGATCATTCAGATCATGTTCAGGCAGATTCTGACCTGTTGGTGGGGCTGATAAAGGTGAAGGAGATGAGCTGGTTCCAGAAGGGGTCATTCTCTGAGATGGACTCGGTGCCGATCAAGGTGCGGAGGCTCTGGCTCTCTAACAGGTCACTGACCTGGCTGGTGTTAGCTCCCATCTCCTGGGTACTGGGTCCGGGAATTTGTCTCACTGCCTCATCTCCCAATGCCACACCAGGCACGGTACTGGGAAACAAAAAAAAACGTTCATTCATTACATTTACATTCAGGTCACTTAGCAGGTACTCTTATCCAGAGGCAGATTTTAGAAATGTGTGCCAATGTATAGAAAATGAAAAACTGAAATCTACTTTGCATATTCAGACCCTTTGCCATGACACTCCAAATTGAACTTAGATGCACCCTGTGTACTTTGACCATCCTTGATGCCTGTAGATTGTAATTAGAGTCGAACTCGGTCAAATTCAATTGATTTGAGATGAACTGCAGGAACTTCTATAGACAGGCACACACCTGTCTATTAGGGATGCAACGGTACAGTGGGCCCATGGTTCAGTATGTATCGCGGTTTGTGGGTAACGGTACGGTTTCTGTATGAATGACGTCATCATGTTAGAAGTGGAAGTGGGTAAGCAAGCTTTTTCTATCTGTGTATTTGCTGTGTATGTTTGTTATGCAATGATGCATTTGTCAGTAAGTTTTATTTTGTATCTGCATCTAGGACCCAAAAATGAGATGCTACATCTCAAGAGGATATCTTTGCAATGAATTCAAATTCAAGTGTTTCCACTCGATTAGCTGACAGTGGCAAAGCAATGCTTGCAGACTACTTTGTTCAGTCTTCTTACATTCGTCATCATATTGAACGCAGAATCCAAATGATTCCACACAGCGCATTTGAAAGACGGCAGTGCCTCTTCAAATTTTCTTGTCTCACTAGTGCTCACCATTGGCACATTGGAGCTCAGAGAATATTTGTTTTTAGTTTCCACTGTCTTCATGGGGTGCCTTTAGGGAGGTTTCCTACTGAGATGTCATTGCAAATCATCCATTGGATGTTTAAGGGGGAGGGGGTCACGATCACTGCAATTGCTACATTGAGACATTGCAGTGGAGTTAAGTTTGTCAGACCTCAGGAGCCCCCTAATGGCCTGGGGACCCAAGCAGTTGCCTGCCTTACCTGTTCACAAGCTACACGTCTGGTTCTGTGGATCTGAATCTACAATGTGCGTGTAGTCTGCAGTGCAATAAGCATGTTTTGGAAATTATAGGAAAATGGCAGGTGTATCGTAACGCCGGGATTCACGTGTGCGTGTTAAAACCAGAGGGGGTGTACCAAACGGTTCGATAACAATGTATACCGTTGCATCCCAACTGTCTATATAAGGTTCCACACTTCACAATGCATGTCGCTTGAGCAAAAACCAAGCTCTCAAGTCCAAGAGAGCCTCCGTAGACATCCAAGATAGAATTGGGTTGAGCCATAGATCTGGGGAAGGTTGCAAAAAAATGTAAAGCATTGAAAGTTCCCAGGAGTAGAGTGGGCTCAGTCATTGTGAAATGGAAGTTTGCAAACACCAAGACTCTTCCTAGAGCTGACTGTTGAGCCAAGAACCCAATGGCCACTAACAGAGCTTCAGAGTTTCTCTGCAGAGATGGGATAACCTGCCAGGGGCCCTGCAGCACTCCATCAGGCCTAAAACCTGATCCATATCGCACAAGAGTACATGAGACCTAAGATTTAAGTATTCAAGAAATTGGCACAAAAATGTTTTCCCTTGGACATTATGGGGTGTTGTGTGCAGACTGATGGCAAAAAAAATACATAAAACAAATTAAGTCTAAAACAAAAAATGGGGAGAATATAGTGGGGACCGAATACTTCGAAGACACAAAGTTCAGAGGTTAACATTAACTTTGTTTCCTGACAAAATACTACCACTTGTTTCTTGACAAAATACTACCAGCCTGAATATCACCCCTACTGGCCTGGTCATGTTGTCCTTTTTAAATGTACTGGTGTCATCCAGTCTATAAAGGTTGGTATGCTATAGTATATTCAGCCAGTTAAAGGTTACAACTGGATATTTTGATATGCATTAAAGAGTTCTTTAATATAATGGAGCAGTGTAAGCAGGGTCCGAAATTAACACCTGTCAAGTCCCAAATGCGGGTAGATATTCCGTTTGGCGAGTAAATCTCAGAAGGCTATCGGCCCCACTGGCGGGAAATGTGTACCCAATGTTTCCCTCTTATTGGCGATAAGCCACTTCTAAGTCGTGATGCGCCTCAACAGAAAAACTGAAGATTTTTATGAAATCCAATATTTGCCGGATGGCGTAAGCGGAGCCGGCCAAGAAGATCGAGTGACTGACTGAGCGAGTGACTACCCCTTCTTAAATAGCGTAGTGGTTAGAGACGCGGACCTGCAAACAATAGGTCTCGTCAGTCAAATCAAACTATGCATTAGGATTTGCTGCGGATAGAAAAAAACATTGCTAGCTACAACCTTCAGTAGCTACATATTAGTAAGCCTAAACTAAAACGGTTTACGGCGACTATTTCTGGTGGATTTTTGAAGTACGCATCCGTGCATACTTTTAGGGGTCATATAGGCTAGATCAAAACCCCTTGGGCAGTAAAAGAGTAGGGGTTTCCATGATTCTCTCGTCGATAACTGAAAAAGTCAGTTATCGTCACCTATATTGATAGTTATTGTGTCAGTGTCATTCACGAATGAAAGAAAAACGAACGTTTGTGTGCCATGAAATGAAATAGCTTGGGCAGTGTAAAATTCATCTTCAGTCTCGCTAGCAATTGCTCAAATCTTATGACTATTCCAAGTAGTTAGTAGACACTAAGGGTGTAACGGTACGGTTCGGTACGTACCGAAACTTTTCAGGTTTAGTACGATTCAGTACGATTTCGGAACAGTGGAAAAAAACATGCGAAACTATTAGCTAGCAACCAGGAACCCAAAGCTAACGTTAGCAAGACTAAGAATAATGTCAAACTCTGCGTTTGCGTTTTTTGGAACAGGTAATTCTATTTTTCATATTATAATTCAGAATCTCATTCTCTATCGGGCATTGGTGCGGAACCGCTTTCTGACTGCTGAGTAATTGCAAAATGCTGTAATTGTTTTTTTACTGAAAAAATCCTATCTACTGCATGCTTTAAATACAGTGGCAATGGGCAAACTTTATAACTTCGAAATAAATTAAAATATGTTGTCTTGCATGTTTTTTTCCATTTTACCCAAATCGTACTGAATGTGACTTAAAAGTTTCGTTACGTACCGAACCGTGACTTCTGCGTACCGTTACACCCCTAGTAGACATTAGTAAGCCTATTACTGGCTAATCACGTGGGAGACCTGGGTTCGAATCCAATGAGGGCAACACCATTTATCACTTAATTGCGGGCCAGCTGAACTATGCTTGCCTGGTTCCCTTAGTGTGTGTGTGTTTTTTTTTTACCACGCTTAGCGCATTTTCCATAGCGTGCAGTTGACCATCGCATCAGAGCAGAGTAACATCATCCTGCACGTGACGTTCGGAGTATCACGCTAGCACGTGAGGTCAGAATAGTAACTGGCTGTGTCTGTGCATGCACACTTGTGTTGAACTGTCAGCAAGTGGCTGACCTATGGTTTTCCAATTTTGCCTTCAAAATAAGTCTAACGTAGAGAACCTTTGTAATATTAAAAAAATAATTCTAATTTTGATATTATTGTTCTTAATTGGCTTTTGCACATTAGCTTTGAAGAGGGATTGTGTTATGAACCTGGGAGGCAATTCATGAACCGTTTTAGAGAATGGTTAATTGAGGGAAGTACTTAGGGAATAATATTAAATATTGTCAAATAATGTTAAGAAAGCTGACAAGGAATGGAGACTGGAGTACAGGGATGATGTTATTGCAATATATATTAAACATGGTTGTAGCATCACTTAGAAAAAGAACGATTTGTGAGAAATGGAGGTTTGGACATAGAGTTGTGGTGATGAGTTATTCTGTGTGGCCAGTATGCGAAAGATAAAAGCAGAAACAACTCATTTGTCATTGGAAATAAAAAATATTGTATTCAACAAAATACCTTATCTCAATGAAATGTACAGAAATTAATGTGTATGTGACACAAAAAGGCAATTTATTATTTTGGTCAGTAAAAAATGATTTTTTCATCTACAAGTCCTCTTGGTAGATGAGCCAAAAAGTTAATTTCAGACACTGTGTGAAAGTCTTAATAAGTAATAGTTACTTAATACATCAGAATTTCATTGAATTAACTACTTTTTTGTTTCAGAAGTGTGATTTTTTAAATATTCTAAAATAACATTTTAAAACAATTCAATAAACTCAAATTAAACTCACACTTAATGAAAAACAAATATTTATTGTACTAGCTGCACAAAAGTTCAGACTAAATGAATGCTTTCGAATTTGTCTTTATTGCATACTATCAACAGTAGCCTGCATATTGACACAAATATGTTTACCATTTAAGGTTCACTTTTGTAAAGTCATTTTTCTTACAATAACTAGCCTAAGCTCAAAGGAGTTGAAAAACCAACTAATACTGGCCCAGCATATTTTAATGGCTTGCACAGTTTCCAGAACTCAACCAAGTAGAGCATCTTTGGGATAAGATGGAATGTTCTGTTTGTAACATGAATGTATTGCCGCACAATCTGCGGCTAATGTCTGGGCCATTGGGTCAGCATGGACCTACATCCCTCTTTAATGTATCTGTCGCTAGTTTAGTGTAAATGAAATTGCACAATGTCTAGAATCTCTGATATGTTCTATATATTATTTAACTGTTTGTCATGCAATATATGTTGGCACAATTCTGGCTCAGGACAAATCTGTCTGTCTGAGTGCATCCGCAAAAAAAGGGTTTGTCTTAATTAACTTATTTCCCCACGCAAGTTGTTACAATAACAATCAATGAGCGATTAGGGTTAACTGCCTTGCTCAGAAACTAGTGGTTGCATTGTCATTCCATACATTAATTAACATGTCTGAGTCGTCAATTTTGAAATACAACCCACTTGGCACTACAAGGAAACCTACTCTGCAGCAGTAAATGAATGAGTTAATAAATAATGAATGCACCATTGTGCTAAACATGTAGGGTAGGTGAGGGATCTCACAGTTATTTGACTCGACAGGCCGCAAGGTGTCAAAAATCAGTACTCGGGCCGTCCCTCGATGTGACAGGCAGTATGGCAAAGGCAGATTTTGCCATATAAGGGAAAACAATAGAAACAAATTGATTCCATGGCCTTGAGCATTAATTATAATGTTAACATGGCATGTTCTATCCTATAGCACATAACAGCATCAGTTTGCTCTAGTCTTTGCTTTGCGTAGTCACACACCTTTAGTACACAATAATTTGATCACACCCATGTCATGTGTACCATAATCCATAGTGCCACATGTCTGTTAATAAATGTCGTGTCTGAAAAAGAAGGTACTTTAAATTGGACACATTTTGAACATGCACTAAAATCTTGGAAAAAAAAAAAGTTAGTCAAATTAATGAGTCAGCTAGTAATATACAAAAAAGGAATTCTGCCAACGGTGAAAATAACTGATCAAGCTAATAGACTGAATCCCACACATCACCATTGGCCATAAGCGTGTTGCCAATAACAACTCTTGCCAAACACATTGCAAGACCTTATGCTGAGAGTTTCCAACTTGCAGCAAACTGTGACATGTAATATTACGTTAGCCAACTCTAGCTAGGCCAGCCATAACATAACCTAAATATAGCTAGCTTTAACTACAGCTGACGCAAACCTGCCTTCACCCTGTCTGACAGTTGAATAATTTGTTAGTACATACGTTTTCAGTTCAAAATAATACAGACACCGACCACACAAGAATCTATACGTTAGAATATACAGAAAGTGTTACAAGACATGCTCATGACATGTTCTGCTTACACACCCCCACCTTAGGTAGACTAGCTACATAGCTAGTCTTAACAAACGCTCTGTACCTCTACTGAAGCTCAATCAGGGAAACCATCAGGCTACTGTAAATGCAGCACGAGTCCGGACAGCCTTCTTTCAAGGTAATTAAACGGTTGTCAGATAAACCGGTGTATATTACATATTGGTAAAATAATACACTAGTTAACTAGCTAATGCTGTTAACTGAGTAACAAGCTACTCAATATGCTATGCTAACCTACCTAGCGAACTATCCCTGTAGCACAGGCTAGTACATTACACAGTAAGATGTCTTGTCGAACCTACCACGTATTCTTCCCAGGTAGTTAGTGTTGTGCAGGTTGAACACAAGTTTTAGATGGTAATTACAAATAACAATTTACTAAACGAAGAATTTGAGTAAGCAATATTAGCTTTACTAGTCCTCTTCTACCATATCTCCACGTCGCCACAGACTTGCGTGAACGTGACGTCTGACAGTTGGGCGGAACATATCTGAATAACGTCCAACCAAAGGAACCTCCCAGGTAATCCCATAGAGATTGACAGAGGACTGTATTTGGATGTAACCTCCGGTAATGTCTGGAAGTAACGCGTAGGGCTTCTGGATCTTTGCACCTCAAAAACGATTTATAGAGCACAAATACACTGCTCAAAAAATTAAGGGAACACTTAAATCACACATCGGGTCTTGATGAAGGAAATATATTAAAGATCAAAATCTTTACTGTACATTGTGTCATTTGTTGAGAACAAAATGACGTAACAGCGGTCAATGGACACCAAAAATACCAACCAATTGAGAGCTGGATTCAAACTCACAACGAAAATCAAAGTGAACAAACTGAAATCACAGGCTGTTCCGACTTGCGTGAATTTCATCACGGCAACTCATAATGTGACTCAGTAGTGTGTATGGCCCCCACGTGCCTGTATGCACTCCTGACAACATCTGGGCATGCTCCTGATGAGACGATGGATGGTGTCCCGTGGGATCTCCTCCCAGACCAGGATCAGGGCATCAGTGAGCTCCTGGACAGTCTTTGGTGCTACTTCGCGGCGTCGGATGCACCGATACATAACATCCCAGAGGTTCTAAATTGGATTCAGGTCTGGGGACCGTGAGGGCCAGTCAGTGGTATCAATGCCTTCATCATCCAGGAACTGCCTAAACAATCTGGCCACATGAGGCCCGGCATTGTCCTGCACCAGGAGGAACCCAGGGCCCACTGCACCAGCGCAAGGTCTGACGATGGGTTTGAGGATTTCATCCCTGTATCTAACAGCAGTCAGGGTATTGTTGGCTAGCATGTGGAGGTCTGTGTGACCCGCCAAGTATATGCCTCCCCAGACCATCACTGACCCACCACCAATCCAGTCATGCTGGTGATGTTGCAGGCAGCATAACATTCATCACAGCGTCTCCAGACTCTTTCACGTCTGTCACGTGCTCAGTGTGAACCTGCTGTCATCTGTGAAGAGAATGGGGCGCCAATGGCAGACCTGTCAATTCTGGTGTTCTCTGGTGAATGCCAATTGACCTACATGGTGCTGAGCTGTGAGCACAGGTCCCAGTAGACACAGTAAACTTTCTTGCAACGGCACGAATGGATGTGCCATCCTGGAGAAGCTGGATTGGCTGTGCAAACTGAATGGGCTGCAGTTACCGCCTCATACCACCAGTAGTGACAAGGACACTAGCAAAACGCAAAACTAGAGAAGAATCAGTCAGGAAGGATAAGGAGAACACAATTGTCTGTGGCTACCACCTGCAAAACCATTCCCTTTTTGGGGGTCGTCTTGCTGTTGCCTCTCCAGTGCACCTGTTGTCACTTTCATTTGCACCAAAACAGGTGACATTGATTCACAATCGCTAATGCTTCCCAACTGGACAGATTGAGAAGTATAATGGACTTGGTTTTATATTGTGATGAAACCATGTTCCCTTAATTATTTTGAGCAGAGTATAATCTAAATTACCTGGTCTTAGGTGCTTGGCTTGAGCCAGAACACACATGCGTAAACCCAGATACAAAAGCCCTTTTTAAGGGGCCAGGAGAAACACTGAAGACGTAGAAGCAGTGTTTGACCCTGATTCAATTAGTATGCAGCAGTAAAATAAGAACAGTAATTTAATTTCAGTATTTTGTTGGAGCACATTTTAACAAATTTGTTTAAGTGACCCATTTGTGACTTTAAATATGGTGAAGGAAGAATTAGAAGTAGAGTCAATCAAAGTAATCAGGAGTGTTGTGCTTAGAATTGTATGTTTCAAATGATTTGAAGTAGTGGTTTTCAAACTTTTTGCTGAACAATGTCTCAACTGCACACCACGGCAGCGTACCTCTTCCGTCAGTGTGACTCGTGAAGGAAGCAAATCGGTAGTGCAAATCAAGGAAAATACAAAAATATTGGGGTGGAGCACCCCAGCACCCCTACATCCCACAGCTATGCTAATGAGATTCTAACGTGACCCGTTTTGTTTTCCTTACAATACAGTCAGATTTGCAACCCACATCGAGTTTGCAATATTCCTGTGCTTCGCCTTTTTTTTGTTCAAGTGGAAAGTCAACCTTTTTGGACTGTAGAGAAGTAGCTGTCTATAGAGGCCCAGGCATGTTCCAATCATTGCCACGGAGGCAGCTGCACAACATCCTTATGGTATCTGTATCGGATGAGCAAACTCAGCAGTGCGATCTATTTCATCGCCTCTTAATGCCTGAGGATTTTAGCAATTCATTCATTCATTCATATGAACATTGTAAATACCTTGGTCAATACATTTTCTGAATGCAATTTTGGTTATTAATATGCACATATCAATTATCTGGGCACAACAACACTTATTTGCAAGGTTGGCTATCCAAAACTTTCAATATTTGGGCAAGGTGGCCACACAAGCCTTTTCATTAAATAATTAACAGTAATAGTCAAATCCAGGCCACTTTAACTACAGCAGAGAGTTGTTAAGGAAAATTGCATCCATTTTGTCCATGTTATCCCTGACTATTAGTATTGTGGTAAAGAGAACCATGTCCTGCTTTGCTGACTGATATCAGCTCCTGTTACAATGTGGCTGCTGCATCTTTGATACTAGTTGTCTTGCTTTGATTTTGCATGGCCAGTTGATATTTTAGTTTCAGCAGTCACAATTAAATGAAATATTTTCAAGTGGCTGCCTTTCCCACTTTATTTACAATTTTTACAACACTGTACCTTGGAGGGTTTGTTTGTACCTAACAACCACCATTTACACAGTACAGACACACCACATACTTCACATCATGTGTTCAGCAGCTGGAGAGGTAGAACAAATAGGCAGCAAAACAATCTCCCAAATGTGCTGTGCGCATTTACATGTGGATGAGTTTGAAAAGCTTTTCAAAAGTGGAAAGTTCTGGGGGGGAAAAGTGTACAGTAGAGCACTGTGATAAATACTGATGGACATTTGTTAAATGTACTCAAACATCTTTGGGGCAGATCTGCTCTGAGGGCAGAAATAATGATTGGCTGATTTAGTGGCAAGGGCAGAGTGTGCATATGAAACATGCTGAATGTTCAAATGTCTTTGACATTTGAGGAGGTCTAATCCTTACTTCAACCCTACCAACAAAACTAATGGAGAAAAGCCTATAACATTTTCATATAGCTAATTATTTAAATGATATAACCTACAGTAGCCTATATATGGTGTTCAACAACCACAACTGAGCGCACAGGTGCCCAACTTGCCCTAAGGAGTTGCTAAAGAACAATGAGATATGGCAGCCCTCACTGACAACCACAAGTCCATTGCGAGCAGCACTTAGACAATTTTGAACAATCAAATTAATCCACACAAGTTTATTTCTTTGCTCATGAAGTTGAAAGTGATAAAAATGTTTAATTATTGATAGATTTATTGAATAATAATATGTACTAAATAATATACAGAATTAGGTATTGTCTTTAGGTTATAATAAACATCAGGGAATAAATCAAACAGAAATATAATTAGTTACTCTTAAAGCAGTTGTAACAAGCATAATGAAAACAATGTGATATGTTAAGTATAGGCCAGAATTAAAATATTTTATATTATTCATAATTTTTTCAACAGTTGTAAATATAACTTAATGTGTAATGTTAAATGTCAGTCGATCTTCTTGTCAGAGATTGGAGTAGCTGGTCCATTGGCAGATGGTCCATTTGCAACCACAACATCAGCTTTAGTCTGAAAACAGATGGCTTTATTTACAAATGAAGCAAAGCAACAGTCTAAAAATCTAACGGCTTGTAAATAAAACAATTAGCTCGTACATAGGATGGCTGCTGAATCTGTCCAGTCAATCCACATTCTCAAAACAACCAAATTAAGGTTTCCTGCCCATAGCTAGGTTTACATTACTCTGTCCAGTACTGTACAGGTTTCAAACAGATCAACATTTATTTGACCTTGAACATTTCTCCTACAATAGCTGTTTCCAATACAAGGGCTTTAGTTATTTTTTTAATTTTTTTTTTTTTTTGGGGGGGGGCATTGCCTTCGTCTAATAAACAATTTTCATACTCATCAAACCATTCAGTGACCCTTTGTGCTCTGTATGGGGGCACTGTCATCCTGGAAGAGACCACTCCCATCAGGATACAAATGTTTCCCCATTGGATAAACGTGATCACTCACGATAAGTGGACGCAAACAATGCCAGTAGAATGTCTCCCACAGTGCTTTCAAGCACAATTTCCAAACCTATATACTGTTGTTTTTCCCATAAATCTAAATACAGATGCAACCTTAATAATTTTTCCTATTGAAACACTAGCCAGTTGAACAATCTTTGACTGAGGCTCCTGCCACCCATACTACAATAAAGAACATCTTCAAGTCATTTAGATCCTTTCCTACTGCCACTTTGATCCAAAATCGAAGTCAATTGGTCCTGATCAGCATTTTTATACATAGGGACAGGGCATGATAGGATGTTAATTGCATCACGCCGTACACCTGTATGGAAGCATCTGGATTTATGTTCATCCACTCATATATTCAGGTTTTTACTTTAAATTTGTCCCCGATTTATATGTACTGCTAATTGATTAATTTTGTTCACCCCCTGTACATACAGACAGAACAACTCTCTTGTCTGCTAATTTGATCCTAGTGTGAATAGAAAGTGTAGGACAAAATATCCACACGTTATTAGACTAACATCAAAATTTGGGTCTGTGTGGCTATCCTAATTTGTTGATCACCTGAAGCACATGCACAAAATGTAAGTGAATGAGATAAATGTTTACTTAATGATGTTGCAGACGTTTCAAATTGTATTACTTTAAAAAGTAATACTTTTCTATGGATATGCTTCTAAAATTCCAACCCACAAAGACAACTCACCCAGACGAATAAGATGTTATTCAACCTTTTGGATTCTAGAGCCTAGGTTGTTTTCCCAAACAAATGTATATCATTAATCTAAGACTGAATAACAGCTTTAATTTCATGCATTCCCAAACTAAATTCCAAAAACAGGGTTTCAGGGATAAATTACCTTGCATGCTCCATTGCTCACCACTGGGCATCCATTGCTCTTTTCACTGGCTTTTACATCACCTGTGCCACTCCCCTGGACAGCTTTGTTCGTAGGCCAAAATCGGCTTATAATTGGACCAATGAAGGGGTAGATGATTGGTTCAAGGAATCTTTTATACACCCACAAGAGGACTGGAATGACAATGCAGGGAATGCAGACCATTGCTGTAGTTCAACTGGACAGATTAAGGACAACCTGCAAAAGACTAGACCGAGAATACATAGTCAATCATTTCTCAAATGAACCAGTTTTAAATATTGTTGTTATTGGCTCATCTCTGGTATAGCAAACAAAAGCATAGCGTAGTAGGACATGGTTGAGAAGATACACAATATTTGAAAACTAGCCTAAGTCAAGACTACATGATTATGAAGAGAATAACTGAAGCCTGCTTAGTTGCACACCAATGAGAGGTGCTATATATTTAAAAACGAGCAAGCTTAATTATTATTTGTCAAATGCACCGAACAACACAGCGTCATCCTGCACAATGAAATTCTTGTGATATGGCACCCGACAACCACGTAGTGAGAGAGTATATAAGCAAGAATATAGTTAGACAGAAAATAATAATAATATAAAGCAACAATATACATAACACTGTACACTAGCAGCAGTTTT
Organism: Esox masquinongy; assembly: GCA_016801175.1. NCBI lineage: Eukaryota > Metazoa > Chordata > Actinopteri > Esociformes > Esocidae > Esox > Esox masquinongy. Next base: position 31,961 of record JACXGI010003883.1, read on the forward strand.
AAAAAAAGAGTACTGTAAACTAGCAGCAATCTGGGTAGTATTATTGACATAGCAGCTATCTGGGTAGTATTATGAAACATTTAGAAATGGCAAGTATGGCAGTAATATACATAAGTGTGAACTAGCAGCAATTGGTAGAGTTAGTGAATATTATAGATACATGAGTGCAATAAGCTTATGAATGGTGGCATAGAACGCTACAACTACGTAGTGAGAATAAAGAGGAAAAAAAAGGTTACCTAGCTTAGTTAAAGAAAAATGATCAATCTAATAATGTAGATTACGAAACTGGCAATCAATTACCATTTATCAAGTTACAGTACCTAATGTTTAGCTACAGTAGCCTTTTAGCTAGCTGTCATTTGGTATGATCTGACTAGCCTAAACGTACGTTCACGTAATGCCTAGTTAACAGTAACAAACACCAATATCTGACATATATCAAAATAACCTTATCAATATTTATACAAACAGATGTTTATGATTACCTAAATCAAAGAAGTATGTAGAGATGTTACTTTCGACCACAGAGCTTATGTCGAACTTGCTGTACACTATTTTCCAAACAAACAGTACGCGGATGCTTGTATCGCTTTGCAAGAAATGCGTCATCAATATCGTCTAGAGTCTTCCGTCGCACAACCACCTGATTGGTTGTCCGAAAACAAGAGGGAGGCGAAACCGGGCCACTCTTTTCGAGGGTTGTGGTGTAGGAGACAGTTTGAAAGTTGTGCTTCAATTGAATGAAACCTAGAACCTAGTGAGATAGAACCAGAGAAATAGAATTCGTTCTGAACTGAAACATGGGTTTCCCAGTTAGGACTTTAGTAAGGACTTTAATGCCCAGTTAATGCGTAGGTAATGTTGTTACACAAAAATGTTTCCCTGTTTCTTTCTTCATCTCTGAAAGGCTCATACATTTTTTCCACAAACAAACGATGATTAAACTCCAACGAACCAACCATAACAGTGCCGTCTTGGCGTGTGGTCATCTTTATTAATTTGGCTGCTCTAAATTATTTTGACCAGCAGGTGCCACTTGTGTACAAAGTGTTTGTCAAAGCCTCAAGTGGTGACCCTATTATCGAAACAGTTGGCTAGAAAGCTTCAAAGCATCAAAGAGCTTCGTTTCCCCCTTCGCTATGTTTGAATTTTAGGGTTTTATCCCAATATCCGTACTTGCGCCCTTGTGCCCCTCAATTGCGCGGAGGGTGTCCCAATTCTGTAGTGTTGCTCTCCAGGGATGATCATCAGCGCCCTCTTGCGCACTTAATGCAACCCTTCCGCAAGTGTGCATCAGACCTGACTTTGCTATAGGCTATTACCCAGAATCCCTGTAGTGTCGTGACGTTTCGAACAGCTAACCAATGGGGAAGCAAAACGGTTGTTTTGGTTGCAGGTAGGACAACCGATAGGTTTCATGGGGGAAGTGTTTTGACGTTGCGGACACTGCACAGACGCAGACTGAAATTAGGCATTTCCGGATTTACTAAGAAAGCCTTTTGATAGGTGCGTAGCAACGGTATAACCATAAATTTAAAGCATAGATGGGACATATAGTTCTATCTGACGCCTCAATAGCGCCGCCATCTTACCTGGGACCGGTTCGGAAAAGTCAAGCCACTTAACACTAGTGAAGGTATTTTGTGCAGCAGTAATTTGGTCTCCCGAAAAAGGAAGCTAACGTCCCCCTATTATTGGCCATTTCTAGCGGTTGGAGGACAAAATCATCTCGAGCGGAAAATTTTAATGAACTGGAAATTAACGGTAAGTTTTACAAGTGAATATACAGTTGTACCTATCGAACCATCAGTTTTCATCTTAATATATGCAAGTTAAGTTTACTTTTGAGAGTTTTAAAAAATGTTATGTATGGAGGTTGTGTGTGAAAAGCTGCAAGTCGTAAAATTCCACGGAATATAAATTTCATTTTCATCCAACTTATAAACTTTGAAATATAGCTAACGGTTTCACTAATGTTGCTAGCTTAGTTGCCTTGATGTTCATATAACTGTAGTAGTGTTGTGCCAGTACAACGATTTAATGTAAAATCGCGATTATTTTTTTCACTATGGTATCGATATTCTGATCTCTAGAATCGATGATTGGTTACTATGCTGTCGACAGCCGTCTTTTAAATTACTGTAGCGGTCGCTGAACGGCGTGTTTCTTTAACAATAATAGTTGTGTGTATATATCACAAAAATCTACCGGATAAAAGCCTGTTACTGTATTCCCATTGATGTCGTCATTAATAAGACACCAGAAAAGGGTATGCTGTCATTTGACTTTTTGGTTTAATTTATTTCCTTACTTAAAATGCTCGCGCCAAAATGGCCACGACTTCTTACGTTAGAAGAGATTGTTTCTGTGTTGTTTGGTGATACGAGGTTAGAAACGTCATTGAAAGCGATAATGATGTTGAGGTGAGTAAGAAATAAACTGGGGCTATAAGTTTTGTGTTGTCCATACTTCATGCTGGTAATATGTTTTAGATGACAACAGCAACCCTGTCGTGATAACTTGATAGACAAGAACTTCAGTTGCGGCGCTCTAATGGTTGCTTGCTCAGTCTTGTAATGGAAAGCGTTGTAGTACTGTAGCTGTGTACCCGGCTGACTAGTTGGTTGTTTTCTCGCGTTTCTTCCGATTTCATTCAATATGTAAAATGCCATTGCTAACTAGACTACAACTAATTGTCCGGTTTGTTTCGTCTGTCAGACTCAAAGTTGTCTGGCCGCAAATGTTTCGCCCTGTGCAGCAACAAGCTCTTACTTTCACTAGCTAGCCAAGAAGCAGTAATGTTGTGCTTCGCTGACGACGTTGTCACTTGATCGCGATGATGTCCTGCATCTGCCAAAAGATGTACGCCACATACTTCCCCTTATCATTTATAAAAACTCGTATGTGTTTAGATTTGCCTTGTGCTTAATTTATTATGATCATATTAGCTGTACGGACCTAATTTGACTGCTGGCTCAATCTCGTCGCAGTATATCGTTTTATGCAAACTTAGACGTTCGTTCTTTCTATTGTTAATGGGAGAAAACAAATTATTATTCCAAGTTACATTAATGTGTTGTCACATTAAAGAAGAGTACGTGCTCTTTAAAACAACGTTAACTTGTAATTGTAATTTGGTTTTGGTTTTTGTACTATGTCTGTTTGTTTGAAATGTGTGAGAAAATGGTTTATTTTGAGAATTTTCAGTAATCAACAGCAGCATTCTAGAATTACAGTGGATATAAAAAGTCTGCACACCCCTGTTAAAATGCCAGGTTTTTGTGATGTAAAAGAATGAGACAAAGATAAATCATGTCAGAACTTTTTCCACTGTTAATGTGACCTATAATGTGAACAATTCAATTGAAAAACAAACTGAAATCTTTGAGGGGGAAAAATGAAAAATAAAAACCTTACAATAACCTGGTTGCGTAAGTGTGTACACCCTCTTATAACTGGGGATGTGGCTGTGTTCAGAATTAACCAATCACATTCAAACTCTTGTTAAATAGAAGTCATTACACACCTGCCATCATTTAAAGTGACTCTGATTAATCACAAATAAAGTTCAGCTGTTCTAGTAGGATTTTCCTGACATTTTCTTAGTTGCATCTCAGAGCAAAAGCCATGGTCCGCAGAGAGCATCCAAAGCATCAGAGGGATCTCATTGTTGAAAGATATCAGTCAGGAGAAGGGTACAAAATAATTTCCAAAGCATTAGATATACCATGGAACACAGTGAAGACAGTCATCATCAAGTGGAGAAAATATGGCACAACAGAGACATTACCAAGAACTGGACATCCCTCCAAAATTGATGAAAAGATGAGAAGAAAACTGGTCAGGGAGGCTTCCAAGAGGCCTACAGCAAGATTAAAGGAACTGCAGGAATTTCTGGCAAGTACTGGCTGTGTGCTACATGTGACAAAAATTTCCCGTATTCTTCATATGAATGGGCTATGGGGTAGGGTGGCAAGACGGAAGCCTTTTCTTACAAAGAAAAACATCCAAGCCTGGCTGAAGTTTGCAAAAACAAACATCAAGTCCCCCAAAAGCACGTGGGAAAATGTGTTATGGTGTGATGAAACCAAGGTTGAACGTTTTGGCCATAATTCCAAAAGGTATGTTTGGCGCAAAAACAACACTGCACATCACCCAAAGAACACCATACCCACAGTGAAGCATGGTGGTGGCAGCATCATGCTTTGGGCCTGTTTTTCTTCAGCTGGAACCGGGGCCTTAGTCAGGGTGGAGGGAATTATGAACAGTTCCAAATACCAGGCAATTTTGGCACAAAACCTTCAGGCGTCTGTTAGAAAGCTGAAGATGAAGAGGAGGTTCACCTGTCAGCACGACAACAACCCAAAGCA
>JACXGI010003883.1:36433-58489 GCA_016801175.1 Esox masquinongy
CTGTGCACAGGAGATGTCCTCGCAATCTGACAGATTTGGAGCGCTTTTGCAAAGAAGAGTGGGCAAATATTGCCACGTCAAGATGTGCCATGCTAATAGACTCCTACCCAAAAAGACTGAGTGCTGTAATAAAATCAAAAGGTGCTTCAACAAAGTATTAGTTTAAGGGTGTGCACACTTATGCAATCAGGTTATTGTGCGTTTTCTATTTTTTATTTTTCCGCCTCAAAGATTTCAGTTTGTTTTTCAATTGAATTGTTCACATTATAGGTCACATTAAAGGTGGAAATTGTTCTGACATGATTTATCTTTGTCTCATTCTTTTACATCACAAGAACCTGGCATTTTAACAGGGGTGTGTAGACTTTTTATATGCACTGTATATTGGAATCTAAAGGGTTAAATTTAGCAGTTCTAAGTCATTTCAAATTGAGCAGTTCTTTTTTTATTAGGGGTTGCCCATGGGGATTAGCTAAAGATTCTCCTTTAAAGTATATAGCCTAATATTATTTGAGGTTTTCTTTAGCACTTCAGTAAATATCGTGATTCAGTTGTGATATCGTGATGAATCCTGATATATTGAATCGTAACATGTGTATCGTGATATATTTTATCGCAAGGTACTTGCCAATACCCACCCCTAAACTGTAGTAGCCAAGAAATATATGAATTGCAGTAGTTAAATAATACATTACACCTGACTATTGTCATGCCTTAGTCGGGAATTGGAATCGTGTGATGGGAGCGTTTTTAGAAACCTGCAAGCATTCACTTTAACCAGTAATGTTTTCCAGCTTTTTGATACCTATACTATGCATACGTTTAGTTAAATTGAGTGTTACAGCAGCCAGCTACAGGCAGTTTGTATTCAAATGTTACGTGATGTGCAACAATATACCAAACTGATTGTTACAATGTTTTATTGCAGATAACATAAAACAAGAACGTGAGTGCACTTTTCATTTTTTTTTTTTTTAAACCTCTCATTGGTCATCTTTCATTTTTACCTTTACAAACCATTTTGTTTTTATGCCAAGTTATTTAAAATATACATATATATTACACCACAGAATGGAACAAGTCAGAAGAAAGTGGAATGAGGAGGACATGTTGCGGGCCATGGAGGACTGCGGGGCAGGGATGGCTGTCCGCCGGGCTGCCAAAGTTAGTTAACTTTTGTTTGAGGAGATTAACATGTCTATGTAAATTTCATCTGCTAATATTGTTTTTTCTAATTTACCAAGGTGCACTGTGTACCTAGGCAGACCTTGGCGGACAGGCTGAGCGGCCGGGTGACCCATGGCAGTCGCAGTGGACCCCCGACAGTACTTACACCAGAGGATGAAAATTCTCTGGTGCAGTACTGTCGCTACTGTGCTAGCCATGGATTCCCTTTCACCAGACGAAGGCTGATGTCTTATGCCGATAAAATACACAGGTAGATGGGGATCTGTGTTTCAATGCAGAATGCTGTACTGACTGTCATTTCTGTTGTATGTGTAATGTGATGCAAAAAAATAAGGCTTTATTCTGGGTAGTTTATTTATATTCTATTGTAGATCTCGGCACCCAGGGGAGACACTCCCACCACTGGGGAAGAAGTGGTGGGAAATGTTCAGGAGGAGGCACAGGAACTTAAGTATGAGGAGGCCAGACAGCCTGGACAGAGGGCGAGCTGTGTATGCCAACCGCTCGATGATGGACAGCTTCTTTATAACATATGAGAAGATTCTGGAGGAGAGCGGGTTGAGGGAGAAACCCAGACAAATCTACAACTGTGGTGAGTCTGGGTTTCGTAGCGCCCAGAGCAAGCACCAAGTACTGGTTCCCCAGGGCACAAAACATGTGTACCAGCAGACCCCGGGGACCAGGGAACACATAACTGTACTGGCCTGTCTGAATGCAGCTGGGGAGGATGTCCCCCCATTCATCATCTACCCCAAGTGTTTCCCTGGCGGGCACTACACACTGGGAGGCCTCCCCCAAGCTTTGTATGGAGAGTCATCAACTGGATACATCGATGGGGGCCTGTTCAGGAAGTGGTTTCAGCACTTTTTACATCATGCAGTAAAGGAGCGCCCTCTCCTTCTAGTCTTCGATGGACACAAGAGCCACATGGACCCGGAGGTGCTCGCGGCGGCACAAAGGGAAGGAGTCATACTTCTTTGCCTTCCACCACACTGCACCCATGTCCTGCAGCCGCTGGATGTGGCATACTTTGGCCCTTTGAAAGCTGAGTTCTCCAAGGTTGCTGGGGACCTCAGCCAATTTGATAATTCTAACATTGTAAACAAATCTGAATTTGCCAGAGTATTCCGCTACCCGTACCAGTGGTGCAAGGACATGCGCTTTGCAGTGGAAGGTTTTAAAAAGTGTGGCCTCTTCCCTTTTGACCCTTCAGCCACTGAAGGGTCTTTTTTGATGCCGTCTCAATCACTGCTGGGTCCCAGCAGCGCCTCCTCTCCAGCAACCACAGGGGGACCCTCCGCCCCAGGTCCAACATCCATCCCTACCTCCCTCGCTGCCCCAGCCTCTTCCCTAAATGTAGATGAAGCAGAGGAGAAAGAGCGCCGTGCAGCCCTCAGAAGACAGAAGGCACAGGAGAGGGCTGCCATGGATGAGACCATCAACGCCATCGCCTCTGCTGGACCCTTTGCTGCTGCTGAAACCACTCCTGACAGCGGCATCGCCAGAGCCTCTCAGTGTCTAACACCTGTAGGACCTGCCAGGGCCCCCAGCTGCAGAAGTAGGCTAAGTGCCTGCTCTCCCGGCCATACCATCGTCCGCCCCTCAACCCCACCACTACCAACACCTACTCCTCCAGCCCATCGTCAACGGTTTCTTCCACCATCAAGACGCACACCAGCTCCCCTGTCCATTTCCACCAAAATGGCCTCCCCTGCACCATCTGCCTCCTCATTCTCCCCTGGTCATACAGCCTCGTCTAGTGTCCCTGCCCCCAGTAAAAAAACAACCTCCAGAGGTAAACAAGTTTTTTTTTTAAAAGGAACTATGGTTCAAAAGTACTACTGTTTTATAAACTGATGGTTAACTAAAAAAATTCTCCCTCTACAGCTCAACTAAGCAGGCCACAGAACTCCTCCAAAGCTCCACCAGCCATCTCAGTCACACCACCCATGGCACCACCCTCAGGTGACTTTTATTCCTATATTATGTCAATGTTTTTTTTATATTGAGAAGTATGTTCATTACATTTGTATTTGTTTTTCAAATCAAAGAAGATGATGGTATGGCCTTCTGCGGCCAGTGCAAGGAGCAAAATCCACCTGCAAGCTCCCCACACAAGCAACTGCTCAAGGTGTCATGGGTGTGCTGTGACGTCTGTGGAAAGTTGTTCCATTGTCAATGTGTACAGCAGGACCCAGAGGTGGCTGTAGAGCTGGGTTTTCTTTGTTATTTTTGTGAAATTATTGGGATGGATGTTGAGATTTAGTTGTTTTGTTTGTATTTATTTATTTGATAAAATATATATTTATTAAACCTATGACTTGCATATTTCATCACTAACTTTTTATTTCTCTAACTTTCCGAAGCGCATCACTGCAATGCCTTTAGTCTAAAATTTAGTGTATGCTAATCTGCATCACTAAATCTATTATTTAATGATTATGGTTTGCTGTATACTTGTATGTTTGGTATTAAAGAGTTACACTTTGACCTAAAAGACGTGATGAATCTGTAAAACCAACTGATACATTTCGGCTGCAGCAATGGGGGGAAAATAATTTGGTCAAAGAATACTGAATTTATCGGATTTTATAGTCCACACGAGGGCGCTCTGTTACTACATAATGAAAATCTTCATTTTTTCATAATCCGAAGGTAAACAACGTAGTTAGCTTTCAAGTAACACCTCAAGGAAGTATATGAAGTGTTATTTGTAACGGAAATAAAAAGTAAACGTAACGTTATTGAACAAAAAGTTGGCCGACAATAGGGGGTCGTATTTTTTTAGATACGTCGCCAAGTTCGTGACGCCAACAAACTATCGGAAAATATCAATATTTCCAATTAAATTTCAGAAATGATAATTAATGACATGCTATCTAACATTTGTAAATCGCTTGATCAAATGATTAGTTGGTACAAAAATATATATTTCAAAACTGCTGTAGGCTATGTGGATAATAGCGGGTTCTACGCAAGAACGATAATAAGGAGGTGGGAAACATTGTTCACGCTTCAATAATAGGCCCAATCCCAATGTCCACCTAAGACCTGAAACCTCACAGACTTACATGGTAAGTGTTTGAGCGCAAGACGCTGCTAGTGCTCAGAATGCTATAAATAGTAATGGGCCTCACTTTGCGACTTAATCATGTTATCATGACGATGCTGAAACATGTTGCACGCTATTGTGGGTTTGGGACTTTTTATTTTACGTGTTTTTACTTTCTTCGCGGCCAAGGCACTTAATAGACCGACTGCCTGATTTATATGTCTTGCAGGCTCTTGCCCTACAGAGTGGACGAGAGTTAATTGTCAATAATAATCTATATTTGTCAATAATCAATGTACTATTTTTGGTCAAAACAGCACCGTTAAGCAAAACGTAAAATAAATAGTTGAATAAACTAGGTGTGTAATAAGGTGATTGCATTCCTCTGATTTCAGGTGTTCTATGTGCCGCCTTAAATTCTTGTTAATGAAGTGTAGTTTACCGTTCTTTCTTTTAATTAAGGCGGGTTTGCCGGGATTTTTCTCGCGCTTCCAGGCTTCCCCTGGTAACCTCCGTGTTTCGCGTCACAACGTTATGAACTGTGGGCAATTCCCTCGATGTCTCATTTATGCTGTATGTCTATGGCCCTAATTAGCCCTCACAGATTTAGCGAGAACGCGCTTCAGAGTCTGTGAGTGTGGACATTGAGATTAGGCCATATTGTAGAAATGTATGATAAACATACTTAAATTTACGTGCCGTTTTTTAATCAATGAACAAAAAAAGCTAATCCAGCCTAGCCGTAGCTGTTGAGCTACGTAACTTTACAGTATCAGAATTCTGTTTGTTTTTTAAATTAACGGTCTCAGCTAGCTTGCTACAGTAAAGAATGAATTAATGTTGCACACTAAGTATGTGAAATAACGCGTTTTCGTCGAAAAAACGTAATTACTGTATATTATCAGCAGATGGCGATGTTGGGTATCCTTTGTCCTCAAAAAAGTAGCCTTGTTACTCCTATTTCTGTCAGATTACTATACTACTGTTAGCATACAAATTCAGTGTTAAAACATGAATAGGAGTGATTCACTTTTTATAAGCTAAAATGGAAAGGTGTAATGCCAGCCTGTATTTCTTTAAAATGCCACCAGATGACATGGTTATGTCAACTACTGGTCTTCTATCTCAGTTAACACATCAACACTGGTACAAAGCCCAATCTAGTCCCAATGCCCTACACCAGTGTTTCTCAACCCTGCTCCTGGACACACCCCTGCCCTGCATGTTTTAGATCTCTCCCTGCCCTAACATACCTGATGTAGCTCATGAAGGACTTGATAATGAGCTGATCATTTGAATCAGGTGTAACAGATGAGGGAGAGATCTAAAACATGCAGGGCAGGGGGGCGCCCAGGAGCAGGGTTGAGAAACACTGCCCTACACGCAACTGGAGTGAACTCTGCTGGCAGTACTCGGCCCTCATTCAGGGTAGTTGCGTTTGGTGGGTGTTCCTTTGGTTGATGCTTGGCAATGTCGGTGGATTGACTTCCCCAGATCTGGGCCTCCCCCAGATAGGGCCACTGTGTTGCTGGACCCTCCTGTCTCAGCCCCAAGGTTTTACGCTACGATATTATTGTGCCTCGGGAGTAGGATCAGTTCTCTTTCCCCATTGTAAATCTAAGGAATGTGCTCTCTAAAATTTCCTTGTGTCCTGCTCCATTTAAACTTAAGAGGACATGAGGTTTTGGTCCACACCTCCGGAGTACCAGGCTCAAAAGACGATACCTGACAGCGAAGTCCACTATAATCTCCACTGTCTTTAGGGTGTTGTGCTCCAAGTTGTTCTGACTGCACCAGGACACCAGATGGTCAATCTCCAACCTGTAGGCGGACTCGTCTCCATCAGAAATAAGTCCAGTCAGGGTGGTGTCATCCGCATACTTCAGGAGCTTGACAGAGTGGTGACTGGAGGTGCAGCTGTTGGTGTGCAGGGAGAAGAGTAGGGGGGACAGGATACAGCCTTGAGTGGAGCTGGTGCTGATGGTCATGGGGTCAGACAAGTGCTTCCCCAGCCTCACGTGCTGCCTCCTGTTGGACAGTAAGGCTGTGATCCACCTGCATGTGGACTTGGGCACACCCAGTTAGGAGAGCAAAGCAGGAATTATGGTGTTGAATGCGGAACTGAAGTCCACAAACAGGATTCTGGTGTAGGTTCCAGGGGAATCCAGATGCTGGAGGATGAAGTGAAGAGCAATGTTGACCGCGTCATCCACAGACCTGTTGGCTCTGTAGGCAAACTGAAGTGGGTCCAGTAGTGGGTCGGTGATGGTCTTGAGGTGGGACACCCAAATGACTTCATAACAACAGAGATCAGGGCGACGGGTCTGTAGTCATTTTGTCCTGTAATCCTTGACTTCTTGGGAACTGGGATGATGATGAAGGATTTGAAACAGGCCGGGTTGCTGCATGTCTCCAGTGAGGAATTAAAAATCTTAGTAAACACAGCAGAAAACACTGTGATCTGCACAGTGCTTTAGGGTTGGTGGGGAGACACTGTCAGGCCCTGCTGCTTTGCGGGGGTTCTGTCTCTTGAATAGACTGTTAACATCCCTCTCCAGGATTCAAAGTTCCATTGTAGTGGCAGAGGTGGGGATGGGTGATTGTGCATGGGCCCCAGTGATGAGGAGCTGGTGTTGATGGCTGGACACAGGGGGAAGGTATGTTGTCAGGACTGCCCTTTTGTCTTTCAAATCTGCAGTAGAACACATTCAGGTCATTGGCAAGTTGCAGGTCATTAATGGAGTGGGGGGATTTAGGCTTGAAGTTGATAATCTGTTGGAAGCCTCTCCAAACAGAAGCAGAGTCATTGGCTGAGAACTGTTGTTTTAATTTCTCTCCATACAGGCACTTGGCTTCCTTCACCACCTTACCAAAGCTGTAGTTAGCCTCTCTGAACTTGTCTCTGTCCCCGCTGCTGAACGCCTCCTCCTTTTCCAAACGCAGCCAGTTAAGCTGTGAACCAGGGTTTGTCATTGTTGTAACTCACACTGGTCCGTGTTGGTACACAGCTGTCCTCACAGAAGCTGTTGTATGATGTCACAGCATCAGTGTACTCATCCAGACTATTAGAGGCAGACCTAAAATGTCCCAATCAGTGCATTCCAGACACAAACGCAGAACCTCTTTTGCTTCTTTGCTCCACTTCTTTGATCTTTGCACAACAGGCTTAGAAATATTTAGTTTTTGCCTGCATGTGGGTATTAGATGGACCATGGCGTGGTCCCGAGAGTCCCAGAGCAGCGTGGGGTATGTAGAAAGGTCTGCAGTTGATATAAATGATTCCCGGCCAGAAGAACAGTACCATAGTTTGACTGCACATCATTGCCCCAGCTGTTAATGTAGAAACATATTCCTCCTCCCTTCATTTTGCTCGAGAGTTTTGTGTCACGATCTGCCTGGAAGATTGAAAAACCAGGCAGTTGCAGCACTGAGTCCGGTAAAGATCCACACTTCCAAGTTTCCATGAAACACAAGGCGGAAGATAAGGAGAGGTCTCTGTTTTTCCCCAACAGCAAGTGAGGTTCATCAAGTTTATTGCTAAGTGATCGCACGTTGGCGAGGAATATTCCTGGTAGTGGAGTCCGTAGTCCACAGCGCCTTAAGAGTACAAGCTCCCCAGCTCGTTTACCTCTCTGACGGCATCTCACTGCTTGACAAAGTGCAGATGTAGCTTTGACCAGAATGTCCAGTAATTCAACAGACATTTTAAGCTATCAAATTTCTGCAACACGCTCAGGCTGTGCATCCAATGTAATATATGCTTGCACTGCGCTGGATGTATAAATCGCTTGTGAATCATATAGAGTTTAGCAGGAGCTACAACTGCATCTCCTTTGCAAACAGACTATATGTGGGTGTCCACATACTCAACACAATTACTGATGTTGTCATGGCTTTCATGCTCTTTGAAGTACAAAATGGCATGACAGTGGTGTGTGTGATTAATTCAATGGATGGCCATGTTAAGCTATCCTAGTCAACAACTGTTTGAATTTCATGTTACATCATATCTTGACACTCCAGTTGGAGGAAGACATATGCTGTGTCACACCACAGTCCCTAAATGTCACTGCCTCTTGTTTAAAGATAGATGGGACTAACTAGTCACCCACTCAAGCTCATTACCAGACATTGCTTCTCCAGAAATACACAAATGCCTTCAGCAAGAGTTCAGAAGAGTAGTATCATACAGGTATGATTAATTATCATTTTCACACTGGCAGTGCTATGCCCACAAAGCAGTGTGGCTACTGGGTGACATTAACTACAGAAAATACAGAACTCTTGATGGGGGACGTTTTGCCAGGGCCGTTTTGTCAGGGCCTCCTATAGTTGCCTTTCCGGACTTCACACAGCCGTTCTACCACTATACAGACGCTTCTTGCTCAGCGATTGGTGCTGTGTTTCCCCAAAAACAGGAAAGCCATGAAACCGTTGCTGGGTAAGCCAGCCATGTCCTTATATAAGTGGAGCAAAAGTGGTCAATCAGTGGTAGAGAACTCTTGACAATTGTTTGGTCTGTTCGACATTTCCATCACTACCTTTACAAACAACCATTTGTGATCAACTCACATCACAAACTACTCTTGGGCCTGAGAAGGATCCCCATTGATGGTGACAGGACTGGTCGATGCACACGTTGGACCCTTGAGCTTTATCAAAAAGATCAGGACTAGTCGTAACCTCCTCATCAAAAACAAATAATCATAGTTTGTCCGTGTGGTTGCACTGTGCCCTGTGGATCGTAATGTTCATCATAACCTTGTCCCCAGGCTATTGCGGACACCACATATAATAAGACTGCAACTCCTTCAATTAACAGTTGCCCCTATGGGAGGGACTAACACTGTACCTTACCAAGTAAGATTTTTGTCATTTAATTTTAGCAAATAACAATACTGCAAGTCGTGGCACCAAGTGGAGGCAGGATTCTGGCAGAAACTGGCAGTGTGTACTCACAAAAACTTTCCCATTGACTTACAACAGAGTAAATATGCTGCCCTACTTTACAGCAGATGTCATTATTGGGCAAAACTAATTAGCTGGCAAACTAATGGTCTCACCAATAAGAGAGACTACCCCTTAAAATGTGCCAGATGTGTGTCTATCCCAACTGGCTATACGTTGGACAGATACAATTATAGCATTACACTAAAAATAAGACTACACTAAAACTCTTCTGTCTACGAAGATTTTTGGAAAATTGGAACTTGACTGTGGAAGAACATCAGTACTGTAGAGGAAATACAACAGAAGTTGTGCTTACTCACAACCCTAATTTAACACTGAATGTACAAATCACCCATGTATTTTGCTGTATATTATGATCAAGGCAAGTTATAGGGTAGAAAGATGACTATAACTGTATAATTGCAATCATAGTTAATAACTTTTTGTATAATATTGAGCATGATGTGGGCTATATTTGGTACTGGTAGACTTTTAGATGCAGTATAATATTAGCTAACTAACTAATGTAACGTTGCTTGGGTGTCCATAGAATGAATTAACTGTTAGTGAGGCTGGCTAGTGACAACACTACCATCTGTCTAAATAATGTTTATGACATGATGAAGGCCCTGAAGCTCCTGTTGTATATTTACTTGAAGGCCACTATATCAGACATGGTTCATGCATTTTGTTAGGGTTACACAGGGGTTTATTGCAATTTATCAGGATTGGCTTTTTATGCACACTTGTTGATAGGCTATGTGGACTATCTTTTAAAGGGGTCACCAAAGACACTGAAAACAAGGGTCTTTTGTGTGTGGATCTTGTTTTTGGGCTCCATACATGTCTTTCAACCTCCAACCAGGTTCGTCGTTGCTTTAGTGTGCGAGAATGGATTTGAACACAACCAATGATTCGCAACAGCGCTCAGCCTTTGCCGCACCCTAGTGAGAGTGTGGTAGTGGGAGGAGCTTTGCAGGAACTACAAGCAGAAACAGACCGCTTCGAAAGCGCAGCGGACAAAAATAGTGGAAATAGCAAGCTCGCTTTCTGCAAGAAGGTGCTGTCTTTTCAACTGTTTTTCAATCAGAAGAGGGTAAGTTGCAATTAGTAATGTAAGTTCATTAAACATGAGCTCTAATCGACATCGTGTAAACTATTTAAATGTTTATTTGCTTTCTCTTTGTGAAATATGTAGCGAGCTTGCGAGCAGCGTCGCTACAATGTTGCCATTATTGATTGCGCTTCCCCAATGGACTCTGCAGAGGGGCGTATGCGACATATGTTTTTATTTTTTATTCTACTGTAGCAGTAGTGTGAATCGCACTCTGACTAGTTGTGTTGGACTACTAGTAGAATAACCAACAACAACGGCAGTGTGTAGGCTGTTCTAGATCCCACCACCCACTTATTCACCTTCAAACAGAGGAGTGATTTTAGGTTCCTAGGCCACACATTGTAGTAGGCTGTTGTCTGAAAATGTTGCATAGTCTAGACGGGACTGAGTTTAGGTTAAACTGATGCATTTTTTAAATAATGTATTTAATCATAATATTATGCAATATCCCGTGCAGTATTCTGTATTGGGCAATGTTATTGGAGAACTGTGTGGGCCCCTTTTGTTGCAGGCCTTTAGAATGAATGAGCAAGGAAAGATAATAGGAGAAATTAAAATCTTTGAGTCATTGCTAACAGGCATATTATTTTAGCATTTTACTGTTATTTTTTTTTTTTTAATTATTGTAGGTGTATTTCAACCGTGTAACTTTATGCTGCAGTTTTCTGGGTTTAGCAGAAGAAGTGTTTTATGTTTGATTTCAACATCCCATCTTTCAATAATCTGCCAAGAGACAGTTGGATTACTGTCTTTTCTAATGATGACAAACCCAACTTGTCTAAATAAACTACAGTTCAGATGTAAATAACCAAATGAATAATGAAAAGTTATGGAGTTCTATAAAAAATGGCAATGAGATGAATTTATAGAGCTTTGCTGTGCTAACCCATACGCGGTAGTAGTGAAAGGCTTGGTAAGAGCATTAAGGGTCATTCGGAGGATGACTGTGGCTTTGTGCTGACCGGGGCAAAAGGATGTGTCATGCCACCATAGGTGTACGGATATCAGGGTCATATTCATTAGGTGCCAAATGTAACCAAGCTGACTGAAACATAAAGGGACTGCCTGAACGTGTCCAATAATTACCAGATTTTTCCCCCTTTGCAAAGCTTTCGCTCTGGTGTGTGATAAAGAATAAGACGCTGGTGAATGTGTGCCATGCATCTTCTTAGCTGTTTCTTCTCCAGCCTGCTAACTGTAGATATATATTTCCAGTGGATCATTGGACTGTAAATCCCCTCCCCTTCCCCTCTTTCCCAGTGTGAGGATTAGTAGAGACCTAGGCCAGCATACTGTAGAGAGAGTTGTTGAGTGGTAACTCCCTGGATTTCGTTATTCTGTTGGAATGAGAGGAACACCCATTGGTGTGGAGCTATAGCCGATACACACACCCTGCCATTGGTTTGTTTTACTTCATACACCCATGACCCCAGTGCGGATGATGACAAGTGTGTTCCTCATATTAATTTGTTCTCCTCTGTGTCCTTCCTTTCTCCAAGTGCAGATGTTTTGCAGGCTTTCAGTCTGTAAAATACAAAATGTCAGTGTATTTCAGCAAAAAGGAGAGGGGGTGTTGTGCAAGGCTCAGAAAACAATGTTTTTGGATATAATGACATTTTGACATTGCTTATGGGAATGCAGGTTGGACCAGCTCAATCTTGTACCCTACACCACTGCTCTAACCAACTGTTTTTCAAATGACAACAGTCACTTGCTCTTCCATAACATTGTAACTCATCAATTCTGTGTCCATCACACATGATAGAGGAGCTATGCATGGGTCAGACACAGGGTTTGTACATAGAACACATACATATTTGATAAGAATGGAAATTCATAGTACGCTCCTTTCCCCAACCAACCCCCATGAGACAGCAATCTTCCACCACTCTCTCTTTAGTGTGACGACCAGATAAAGCCTTGGAAGGTGCCTCTCCAACTCAACAGGGCTATTCCAGTGTCATGGATGTTACATTTCTCTTAGATGTTTCACAGAATGGAAAAGCTTCAAATTAGACCCTCTCTTATAGATGTAACATGGTCTGAGATATACATTATTAAATGTAACCTAAATACTTCGTTTTTTTTAAAGGCCAGTCACCACATGCTAACGTGTCCCAAACTATGGGTTGGATGATTTTGGGCGAAGTAACGTTCTGTACCTGCAAAATGCTGTTGGTGTTTCACTGTTAGATTCTGTTTTCCTTTTAAAATTTGACCATTACAGTTCAATGGTTTAAGCTACAAACTATGACCTAATTCCTGACAGATAAGTCTGTCAGGAACATGTTTCCAGTCTGACTGGTTACACATTTTTGATAATGTTTCTGAAAAGCCACCATAAAGGCACCATCAAGTTATGCAGCTGACCCAGTGGGTGCATGTTTTTGTTTTTGCCCTAGGACTCACACACCTGATTGAGACTCACACAATCAAGGTGCTAAGTGATAGGGCAACATTTGAATCAGGTGTGTGAGTAATAGGGCCAAAACAAAAACATGCCCCCCTTGGGGTCCCCAGAACCAAGATTGGGAAACACTGCAGTACAGTTTATGTATATGAAAATGAACCCTAACCAGTCGAATGTAGACACAAACCTTTTAAGGAACATGACTTACTTTGGAAATATATACACATTATTTTTGGATGTGCAGATATATCTTGACGTTCCAGTGGAATTGCTCAACAGAACATCTCTCAACACTTTGCAGGTCCATGCAGATAGCAACATTTTAGGATTGACTTTAAATGTTGATGTTACTAAAAATACTCCAAAGCTTACATGTGGGTACTGTGAAACAAGTATTTTAATGGCACTCCCTTTTCCTATGAGGAAGATAAAATGTTCATGTTAACAGGCTAGACTAAACCGTAGGTATGAAAAGACTAAGGGTTCAATTTCACAAATTTTCTACTAAATGTTTTCAATAATAGTGTGAAATACCTAACACCCTTCCATTCATTTAAAGACAATTCCATGGATTACATTTTGGGACTACATCAGGAGGCTCAGTCTAGGACATATTCAAATGGAGTTTCCCATAAAAAAATTAACTGGGCCATTGGCTCATGCTTCTCAGTCTTGCTGAACGATAGCACAGGGTCATCTGTTTAACCCAGTAGCAGGCAAGTCGTGTTTGAAGAACCACGTACACTTTTCATGCTCTTAGGCCAACCTGTTCAGGTTTCATTGAAATGGGCAATATTTTGTAGTGCATGCCTCTTGCCATTGTGATAAACTAATGTGTTTTCATTAGATATTAGTTGGTTATTAAACATTGCCTAGTAGTGTCGCCAACGTCAGGATCCACCCATTTATCAATAGAAATTGATGGATTTCCAGGCTCACAATGGATATGTCAAGTTGCCCAATATATTTATATAACTGGGTGTAATGTACCTAAATAATCCGGCTACTACGTTTTATTTTCCAAGTGAATGTTAACTAACTTTTCACATTAGCAACAAACGCTTCAGTAAAAGTCTAAAGAATACATCCCAGCACATCACATATGCAATATGGTTAATATGATATAAATGCACTGATAAAATGCATTGATATAGCATGCTAACCAGCTATATCAATGCATTTTGTTAACTGCAGTTGCAAATCTGCCGTAAAAAATTATCTCTGATAATATTTATAATCTCTGAAGCATGTAGGGAATTTTGGCTTGCCTTCTCTCCTGGAAGGTGTATAAACTCACTGACTGTTGTTTACCTGGTAACTAACATGGCATTGAACAAGTGCTGTTGCTGGTGGAGCTGGACCAGACTTCATGCAGCACCACTCATTCCACTCCAATACACACGGCAAGACATCATCTTAACAACTTGATAACCACGTGGAGGATCTGTCAGGAAGGTGTACCATGTTACCTTGGGATGAAACTGCTTACAAGATATTTAAAAATGTTTCACAATGCAAATCTGGCCACTGGTCTCGTTCATGTAGTTAAAACTAGCAATGTCATTTATTATTATTTTTTTTTGTTAAAACCATTGATCTTGGGGCAGCGGTGAAGCTGGGACACACCCAGGGTGGTTGCTGAGCTAGGTAAAACTGTAGATATGCCCCACAAATGTTTACTGAGCTTCAAATAGAGCTTAACCTCAAAGAATGTTGTGTCCACAGAGTTTAGAAGACTGCTGATTCTGTTGTTATTAAAATGTTTTTCCTTTTCATTTGTTGTCCTCATGTTTTTGTGCTAGTTAAAATAGTTTAACAGGTTAGATATTTTATTTTAATGATTTTTTTTGTTTGTCATTTTCTCCCTTTTAAATTTTATTGTTTTAACCATGGGGGAAAAAAAATCACAGAACTAAGGTTCTAAAATAAAAAAGGTACATTATCCACAGGATTGCTCCATGACTATCTGTAGGGCATGGCAAAAATCTCTTGGTTGACAGTGGTTTTGGTTAATGAACATTGACTTGGTATTGGCTGGTAATACTGAAATAAAATGCCGTCCTGAAATTTTGGCAAAGAAAACATTTACATCTTGTCTTAGGAAAAGAGAGTGCATCTTCCTGGAAAAATCAAGTCTCATTCAGATTTGTCACTTCAAGACCAAACCCATTATACTTGACCTATTATAGTTGACACAACATGATAGGTATGCTTTGTCCATCGTCTTTAGGTAACAAAAGACCATTTGTCTGGTGTGGGGCTTTTAATTGGGAGGGGAGCTGCTGTTCCTCTTCCAGGGAATAGTCACATTCCTAAAGACTAACTATCCTACTTCTAACTTTTGGGTGAAAACCGTCTCTTTGGATACCGTGCTAGCCTCCGTTAAGGCGAGGGGAGGAGTGGCAACATCATTTGGGATGTATGGCTATGTGAGACTGATGAACAGTGTGTAAAATGAATTAGTGAATATGATTGCATTGGTATTTGACATTTATTACAGAGGGATGGTGATCTAAATCAGTTTAGTTTTTAATGTGAATTTAATGTGGCTGAAGTGTTATATAAGCATTGTATCAGGACTGTTTTCATAGAATTCTTGTTATATAGCTTCACTTTCAGTCATTTCCAATTTCAGTGCAACAGACACTGGTCAATCCTCACAGCTTCATATTTGCATTATGTAAAAGGGCCATGGCTATAGTACGTTTGTCAGCAGGTGGTAGTTATCCGAACCCCAGGCAACAGTTGTCAGTCAGTGGATTCCTTCATCCCAATCTTATGGATTCCAGCTATGACAGGCACTCACTGTGTAGTTAAAAAGAGACTGGACTGACAGCCTGGAAGTGGACTCAATTCATCAAGACATGAATAAACACACACACAAGAAGGGGGTGAGAAGAGCAAGTTTTGAGATCAAAACTTGAGTTTCTTCTCATAACACAATCCTTTCACTAAACATTCCTTGACTGACATATTTTTGGAGCTAACTCAAGTGCTCTTTTATCCCAATCTTTTGTTTTTTTTTCTATTTCGGATATGAACTAGAATTGATGAAAAGGCCTTTTTAACTGAACCTCCTTCTCCGGTTGAACGTGGCATCACAGAATTAAATGTATGCTTTCGTTCACCCTCTGTCCATCTCTTGTTTTATCTCTCTCTGTCGATCTATCGTTCTCTCTTTGTTCACCTCTCATTCTCTCTGTCTCTCTCTTTATCTCTGTGTCTCTGTTTTAGTCATTACCTTATGGCAGGATGCAGGCCTGGAGTTTTGTTGAATGGAAAAAGTTGGACAGCAGCATCTGGACTGTTGCAGAAATTCCCCAAAAGTGTCTTACTGTAATCAATACTACTCAGTCTTTAGGTTTTTCCAAGCGTCCACTGTTGGAATGTGTCCCAGATGAATTTATTCTTTTGATTCAGTTGGAAGGTTCTGGGTTTCGAATTGCCACTTCCCCAGGGAGAGGTTTTAGTGCATTTTGATTAAAATGTTTAGTCAGAACATTGTGCCCATTTTGGGTTCAGAGTCGGCAAATGTGGCGAGCCCTGCCCTGGTTCTGTTCTAGTGAAGCCAATTATGAATGTGATTTAAGCTAGTTTCCTGATAACACGTCTGGAATTTGTTGGTAACACATTTGCAGTAGAGTGTGCGCAATGATCAGTTGTGGTACAATTACATAACAGCGTGAAAGGCTATCCCCAGTTCCCATGGTAATGTGCTGTTTCCATAGTGACCACAGTTGGCGCTAAACCCCTGAACCCTTCAGATGTGTGCCAGTTGATGAGTAAGCTGGGAAGGGGGTACCTGTGCGATGTGGATGATTAGTACAGTTTGCAGACAAACCGGTCAGTTGTGTAATCCTAGCCTTGCTGCGGTACCAGCTTTTATCATTAGCTGTATGTAAAACAGCTGATATTTCCATGAGGAAATGGATGGAAAGGCTGTGATTTTAAAGGCAATGTAGCAGTCAAAATAATTGTGGGCTATTAATTTTAATCTCTTGTTGCTTATACTGTATTGTTAATTTTAGTTAGTTTTCACTTAGTTTTCTAAAACATGCCAACTTTTTCATGGATTAGTTGTTAAACTTTGCATACATTTTGAGCTCTAGGAAGTGATGTAATGTATGTAGGAAGTGATTTGTTCTAGGAAGCATGACGTAACAGGCTAGCTAAGTGCTGCCACCTCTTATCTCAAGTTGAAGGCTGATAGAGACTATGCTGCCACAGCAACTTCATTATCCTTAGAACTTCATTTTTTGTGCTGTTTTAAAGTGATTGATTCAAGGGCACGTGGTGTGGTAGAACCAATTATCAGTACCATGATGGTCTTTAAATGTTTTATTTTCACACATACTGACCACAACAATTTCCCATTCACCATAATTTGGGATCTGGCTCTCTGAGAACGACAGCCTGCAGTATTCCAGCTGACTGCATGATAGTACTGTATATGGTGAGCAGCATGGGCCCTTGACATCCTTAGTCAGACGACTCCAATTTAATAGCATGAGTGGCCATTTGCCAGTTGCTGGGCTGTCAAAACAAAGGGTGGGAGAGAATAACTGATTGACAGTGAATGCCATGAATGTCAGCAATGTCTGCTGGCCGGACTGTCAATAATGTACCATGAGTGACTGAGTGAGTGAGTGAGTGACTGACTGACTGACTACCCCTTGTTAAATAGTGTAGTGGTTAGAGAAGCAGACCTGCAAACTATAGGTCCCGCATTCGAATCTCCTCACAGTCAAGACAAAGTAGGCATTAGGATTTGTTCTGGATAGACAAAAACTTCGCTGGCTATAACCTTCAGTATCTACATTATAGTAAGCCAGAAATAAAACTCTGTACGATTGTGGGGCAAACACCGAGGCTGAAAAATGAAGTCTCTCCGGCAGTGCCAAAAACTGCAATTCATCGAATGGCCACTTGAGGATGGCTGCAAAAGGGAGCAATCTCCATAGATCTCTATGGCAAAATGCCCAAATTTACAGCAGGAATAAACATGTTTACAGCCTGGTTCAAACAATGGTTTTGGTGTATATTGCTTATATTCCCCTTTTTGACAACTGTGGGGGGAAGATTTTTTTTATATAACTCATCCGTTTAAGTTATATTGTCTTATAATTAGGGGGCATGGCAGATTGAGTGACAGGTGTGGTGCTGGTGCTGTCACTCGTGTCACTCCTAGCGGATTGTCCTTTCTGGTATCGCCTCAGCTAACTCCAGTCACTGACAAGTAACGTTATAATCAAGTGATAAGTGACATAACATACAGTCTATGCTCCTAACTAAAGTTATGTGAAAATCTAATATCTAATCTGCAAGTCTCAACCTATTTTTACAGTCTATTGTCTCGACAAAATCTAGAGTTGCAAAATTACCGCATTTATATATATATAAAAAAACGCTGAAGCATTTTAAGCATTTAAGTTTTGTTGTATAGTTTCAGGTTAACTTGCCTCAAGTGTAAGCTGATAACGTTACGTTGACTGGCTAGCAACCGCTAGCAACGCAGAGTAGCGCATACTGGTAGTATTTAGCCTAGCTTCTTAGCCTTTGCTAACTTGGTAATGTTGCGCTAGGTGGGTGTTGTTTCAGCAACCAGGCACCTCAGCTCCACCCACGCCCCACCTCATTTTTGGTTATAGGGGAGTTAGGCCGAGTGATGCGCTGCCAAGATGGCGATGGCCATCTCCGCCAAAAATGAGCTTCAAAACTGGTCTTCAGACACCTATGGGTGACATCAAGGTTACTACGTCCATATTTTTTTTACAGTCTATGGTCAGGATAGACAAACTTAGCTGGCTACAACATTCAGTAGCTACGTTATAGTAAGCCAAAAAAAATGTTTATGTTTATGCAGTATTGCCATTCACGAATGAAAGAAAAATGAATATTTTTGTGCCATGCAATGAAATAGCTTTGGCATGGAAAAGTTAATCTTCTGTCTCACTAGAAATTGCTCAATTCTTATGACTATTCCTACGAAGTTAGTGGATACTAGTAAGACTATTACTGGCTAATAAGCTGTTAAAATGGCCAGTGGTAAAAGACATCCAGTTCATAGATGCTATTTGTGGTGGAAGTAAACTTAATAAGAAACATTAGTCAGTTTAACACAATGCTCAATGGTGTCTAGCGACTGGTTAAACATGCATCGGTGTGGCGTAGTGGTTAAAGATAGTGCCTCTCGTGGGAGACCTGGGTTCGAATCCAGTGTGGGCAACAATATTTATTCATTTTAATTGCGGGCCAGCTGAACTAGGCTTGCCTGGTTCCTTTTCTGGTTGAGATTAAACCAAAGATGCATCTTCTAAATACTGATGCTGTTTTTTTTCTTCTAATTCATGAATTGTAACAGTGCACCCCAAGCCACAAAAGCTACATTGCAATTGTAAAAAGCTTGATTCAAGAATCTGTCACGCTAGGATTGTTTTCATTTGACCGCATACTGCCGAAAAAGCCGACGGAATTTATGAGCACTATGCGTGCACTATGCTAACTATTTTCGGTAGCCACCACACACCATCTCTGTTATTCACCAATGATGTAACGAGTGAACGCTAAGTGGTTGTTTACATAGTTCGGCAAAGTTACGTTCACATTTCCACTTCCTGAAAAATTCAAGTATTGATACCATTTGTGAACCAAACTGACCCGTAAACATTGGAAGTATCAGTTTAGTGGAAAATTACATTTTAAATAGGAAAAATTAAAATATAATTTTGAGGAATACAACATTGACAGGTACTTTGAGGTAAACAAAACCACTAGTGTTTGAAGTGTTTTGGAATAGGTTTACGCTTGCAATGCAGTGTTTGTTGCTCAGGACACACAGTTTCAATTCATGAATTTGGATGATGCTATTAATGCTAATTCCAGGCTGGGACAGAGGTGAAAATGGCTTATTGTGAAAAATGACTCAATGGGCTTTCAAGAACAACTCAGGGTAAGCGTAACTTCACCAAAATACGAATCTAGGTTGAACTATCCCATACAAGGGGAAGGGAATCTGAAGAGGTGGAGTCTCCTTACAGAATGAGCTCCTTTACACGAACCAGAACATTAGAGCAAAAGTTCTGGACAACAAACTTAGTACTTCAGTGGGCAAACCAATCCATGTGGACCAGACATGTTCAGACCCAATCGTAATTTGTTTTTCAGTCTTAGATGTCTACTCAATGTAATTTACTTCCCAAACTACCTAATGTGGACTTTGCTGTTATATATCTAAAAGCCTTTAGATCAAGTGGAATTGCCCTAATTGTTTTCTGTCCTACAAAAATCCAAATTGACCCAAATCCACTACCAATCATTTTGGGGTCTGCCGGAACACAAAATACGATATTTTGCTTTTAAAAAGAGCCAATAACTATAGGTTAAGCTCAAATAAAGCTAATTATTTAAAGGCAAATAAACATGGTAAACATCATTAAAGCTACAAATGCTTTGATTAGAAATAAGATGATGACATATTCAAAGAAATATGAATGAAATAAAAGTAGGACTTATTCTACAGCATTTCTTAATTTGACATCACTAAAAATATTATTCATAGAACAAAAAGAATCATTAAAAATAGAAAGAACCAGAGAAGAAATAGTACATACCATTAAATCGTTTGCACTGAGAAAAGCCCTGGGTATGGAAGGTTTTCCTATAGAATTTTATACAACTTTTCGGAGCAATATAGGCCACTATTTACTTGACTGATAATATGAATTTAGTACTTGCCCATTCAATGTATCAAACTGTAATTTCAGTTATATTAAAACCAGGAAAATCAGGAGAGTGCCCTGAAGACTATAGACCTATAAGCCTAATTAATTGTGACAATAAAATAATAGTAAGACTTATAACCAGTAGAATAGCAAAAGTACTGCCAGACATAATACATATGGATCACACAGGGTTTATAAAAAGCAGACATTTACAAACAAACATAAGAACGTGTTTTAGTTTAATACAATATGAAAAAAAACACAATATAGTTCTATCAATAATGGTCGTGGATGCGGAAAAGGCCTTCAACCACCTTGAATGGCCTTTCCTTTTTAAAACTTGAGGCTTTTAACTTCCCAGTTGAAATAATCAATTTTATAAAATTATTATATAAACATTGAAAAGAATATATACAAATAATAAATTGTCTGCTGAGTTTACTTTAGAAAGAGGTACAAGACAGGGATGTCCTCTCTCTCCTTTTCTATTTGCATTAGCAATTGAACCACTCGCAGAAGCAGTCAGACAGGACTGAAAAGTAACAGGTGTTAGTATTGGTAAGCACTAGTATAAACTTATTTGAGGATGATCTACTGATGTATTTGGCCAATATAGAAATTGCAATGCCCTCCTTATTAAAATTATTTGAGGAATTCTCTAAAATCTCAGGATATAAAATTTAATATGAACAAAACTGAGATCTTGGCGATAGGTAAAAGGAAAAAGTATACTTCAATTTAGAGCAGTTTAGATGGACTACAAAAAATAACATTTTATAAAAATCTTTTTCAAAAAAGTATACTCAGCCCTAACAGACTTCATATGGGCAAAAAAACCCTCATAGAATAAAACAAAGTTCTACATCTTCCAGAGTCAGAAGGGGGATTTAATCTGCCTGATTTAGAATTTTACCATCTTGCTACTCAAGGATTCTATATACAACATATTGTTAATTACACAAAAGAAGAACAATGGATACCTATTAAAGAGATGAATACTCATCCTCAGAATCTTTTTATGTGCATATTCTCAAAGGATAAAGTAAAGAACATTGCTAGATTTATAGTCAATCACTATTGCAATATGGCAACAAAAAGTTAAACAGACCTTACAAGAACATATATCTTTCCCAAAAAACGCATCCCTATGGAATAATCCTTGGTTAACCCTTCAGAATCCACCTGTAAATTGGCCTACATGTAGAAGAAAAGGTATAGAATATGTGATTTGATGGAGGGAAACCAAATGATTCCCTTTGTAGAATTTAAAAGCGAATTTGGATTAACTGACAGTGTCCAAATTCATGCAAATAAGAAGTCTTGTATTACAGAAATTAAACCTTCAATATTTTGGCCTTCTAAGCAGGATCAATAGTATCATTTTTGGGTCAGAAATTTTATAGGTCTGTATAACATTTCGCGGGAGACCTATCCAACTGATTTTGCAAAAAATAGTTCAAAATTGGAATCAGCACCTAAAAAGAACCAATAGCAGTACAAGATGGAGTGCTGGAATATAACTAATGATATTACAACAAATGAAAATCTATGATCAGTCCAGTATAAAATAATGTATAGGATATATATATATATATATATATATATATATATATATATA